>DF243172.1:10321-15321 GCA_000507305.1 Breviolum minutum Mf 1.05b.01 | reverse complement strand
ATCAACAATTTAGAAAAAAACGGATACTATTCTTCAAGGACAGCAAAGCCTTTCACAGGGTGGCACACATGTCCCGCCCGGATCCTTTGCCGTTTCATATAGAAACAAAACACATATCAATATTTGAACTTTGATTTTGCTGTGGTGAAGGACTCAAAATGGAGTAATTACTTATTGTTTGTTTCTTTTGGATCCCTTTACGAACCTTTATATACAGCGTTTTTTCACGCCAAACACTATGCAAAATCGAATTCGGCGCTTCAATTTCTTTTTCTTGGGTGCGCTTTTGACATGTCTGCGTCACCTCATAATACAAGTTGACAAGGGTGTCATGGACTTTATTGGGGTGAGAACCAGCACTAAAGTTTTGTTGGTTTGCAAGTTGTCACCGCAAAGCACATGAACAAGAAAGCACAGTCATTTCGTGTTGGCATCTTTGCGACATGATCATGATTCCGCCGAACCCACAAACGTGGGACGTCAAACAGTCCATCCATATGGCAATTTCCCTAAACATATTTTGCAAAACATCAGAAATATTCACAAAAAAGGATTCCAAATGAAACCAAAAACTCTGCAGTAAATAGAGTCCACATTGGTGTTTCTCCCTGGCCTGACTGCATCCGGGGCCGTTCTTTTTTAGTAACCAACCGTGGGCGAAGTTCAATGCCGCGCAGAGCTGCCAATTGGTAGCTGATGGCTAGGATTGAGATGAGATATCCCAAGTTTCTGTGAGAAAATCCCTTTTAACCCATCTGTCCAATGTGACAAGTAAGCAAGGTTCACTTCACCAAATGATCATCTCATACTCTATGATTTTACTGATTTGCTACATCTATAGATAGGCAGGGACTTCTACATTGGACTATAATATATTATGAATATGAATATGACATATCGAACTATGTGGTAGAGGAGCCAATAGAAGTGCCTTTAGAAAACAAGCAGGTGATCACTGCTCAAAGCTGACATTTTGAAACCTGTTGTTTTTCTCGTGCGGGGAAGAAACAAGAATTGTGATCCAAAGTTTACATCGATACGCGCTGCAATTAATTGCCATATATTTGACCACTTGCCTAACAAGTACTCCGTACTCCTTCATCAGTGTCTTCCTATCCCTGCAACATGGCTTGGCTCAGTCATCAATCATCCAATCATCATCAATGCCAAAGCCACCCTGCAACTGCTGGGATATGGCAAAGGGACTCAAGCAGCCTCCTCTTCGCACTGGATTCTTCTCAGCTTCCACTGGTCATGCTGCCTGGCCACAGCCTCCAAGGTATTCTTTTTTACACCATCTTATGAATCTTTCAACGGGTCCGTGGAAACCAAAGAAACACCTCTGCTCTTCAAACAGCAGGATGTCGCGACACACCGTCACGCCCATCCAAATGTGAATCAATTGCCCAGGACCAGCAAACAGGTAGAGGATTTTCTATCTTCAAAAGGCCCCCAGGTGCGTCTTCCCGTGAAGAGAGAAGGCAACCTCCATTCATAGAAAACACACAATGCCACCATTTTATAAGATATCAGGTAAAGAAAAAGAAAGGGTCGGACTTGAAATGAAAACTCATAAGATTCAGAAACTCAAGATTCCTGAGTCTTGAATCATATTATATCTTGGTTACATTTAGCCCTTCGAAACCAAATCACCATCTCAAAACACCTAGCCCTAGCTCATCGCACTGTTGCAACTATCAGCTATCATGATCTGGACGTCTGACACTTTCACGTGCTCATGGCAAGCAAGTTTACACATATATTTGATGGGTAAGCCGATACAATGTAACCAGCAAATCCAAGAGAAAACACAATACAAAAATTACAACCCTCAAACATTACATTTAGATATATGGGCATCGGCGGTATCAGTATATATTTATACGTATTTTTTGGATTTTTTTGGCACCAAGACAAGCTAATGTTAAATACTCGTGTAGTCAGAGTACAGTCTCACTTCCAAATCATCCACTCACCGCGGGTCCCAAAGGCAATCGATCTCACCCTGTACGAGCTGAGTGTTTAAAGCCCCGAATGACTTGCCAAGGGTTTAAGTATGTTTACAGTAAGTGTTTTTTTCACTCTTTGAAGCTTCTCAGTCAATAATTGGATGTCATGTCAGACCTTAGCTACACTTTACATGACTGACATGGGCCATATGCCAAGACAAGATAACCTGATGCTTCAAAACCACGATCCTTCAAATGAATTCCAACCATCCTTCACACTGCAACCCTTGACGCCAAGGGCTATATCCACTCAATTGCCCAAGATTTCGAGTCTTTATCACATTTCGAATGGCTTTTCTAGCACTTCTACTTGCTACCGTCAGCGGCGCAGTGTTACGTTGTCACTGACGCCGAGGTGAAACGGCGAAACTTGGCTCTCACGGGGTGAAAATCGACACCAAGACCTTAAGAAACGCAAGGAATCCGGTTCCATGAAGTGTTTCAATTTCTGGGTCATAGCGTTGATGGTTCAATAATCCAGAGGTTGCGCCAGTTAAGGGAGGTAGTGAATATACCATCATTATTATTGTTTGCAGGGCTTCGAGAACATCCAAGGTGGCGCAGGATTTCTTCCATCAGCAGTATCTCAATCAATTGGAAGTCAATGGACTTTTTCCGGGTTTCCTGCAGGTCATAATTCTCCCCATTGAATCTGGTAGTGTAATGCCGTAATGCCGCTCTTTGATGTGGGCGCATCATGCTGGCCCTAGTGGCTGTTATCTGTAAATGATGTATGTTGGGCTGTCCCCCTTCCTTATAGTAGTGGCAAACGAAGGTTTATAGGGACTGCCTACCAAAATGAAAAACATCTGGTGGTTACTATTGCTGGCAAGAGGGCAAACCCAATGTATGCAACCAGTTTTGGTCCAACGTCCAGTGACAACCCTCCTCCGGACCTTTGGTATGGCTTCTGGTACGGGCAATAAATAGAGGGCTACAAGTAGATACGCGTGTTTCCAAAAATAGGGATACCCCAAAATGGATGGTTTATAATGGAAAACCTTATTAAAATGGATGATTTGGGGTACCCCTATTTTCGGAAACACTCCGACTATGTAATTACCCACAGTACTGACCATGACTATTGACTATTATAAGTAAAGTAGATACAACAAAAAATGTACCATATATAAATATATAGTACCAAGGCCAAGGTTGAATACACAAATCTGCAAGAAGGGGAAACAGTCTCGCCGGTATTTGGCGTTTGAAGCAACAAGAGACGGAAGGGTCTGGGTGGCACAGCACGGGAGTGCCCTATAGCAAAAACTGACATCACCTAGCAGCCCTGGCCTCACTTTAATGTGACCAAATCAAAAAATATATATACACATATATATCAATATATATATATACACGATATATCAAATATTTTCATACAGGTATGTATGTTTTTTGTGGGTTCTAATGGTAGTGCCTATGGTACGTAGCATGCTTTATGGGCAATATACTTTCTTTCATAAAGGCTCTCAAACGAATTCCACGTCCATGATCCATGAGATATGATTTGCAGTGCATCTGCATGTGCTCCAGTGCAGCCTGGTCACAAAAGCTGCAAAGTTTGCGATCAGGGCGCCCATTTGACCGCAAAATCCCATGTTTTCCGTGATCTCCTGAACCTCTGCATTGCCAAACAGTGGGAAGGCCAGGGACAACTGGTTGGACTTGTACATGCGCAGCACATTGCAATCTGCATGAATCATGTCAGGTGAGTAGAACCAAATCAAGTACATGAGAATAGTGGCGACAAGTGACCATGTCTTTCGGGCCAATGCTTCTTGCATAGAGGTAAAAAGTCGTCACCTGAAACAACGCAAATACAAAAATGGTAGACCCAGCTGGCTAGTCAAAAGAGGCAACGTGTCTCAACCCGAGATGAATCTACAAAAAGAATTGCATTGAATTGCCACGTTCATGCTGGAGCTAAGGCATTGGCGAGTAAACCTCGTGAGAAGTAGAACAAACCGCAAATCACTGGCAATGTCAGAAGTGCCCACTCATATTGAAGCCTTAGTTGCGGGCAGCTAGTTAGCTGCATCATCCTGCATCCAAGGTTACATCAAGTGTATTCAAGCGTCATATCCATTGCACCAATTTTACTGCAGGAAATTAGTGACTCCAGATCAATTTGAGTCTAGGCCTTGCTGGCTGGACTGGCACGACATAGAGATACTAAGTGTCTTTACTTTCAGAGCTCATAAATTGGCATGTGAATGCCTACCGCATTTGAAACCAGCTGTCATCTGCTTTAAGCACATTCCATCCAAAGCTTTCTCCCAGGGACAATGTTGAGACATCTTGGACTGACGACAGCACGGATGCAAGGAACGAAGCCTCGATGTGCAAAACCAATTTTAAGTTGTATAGTTTAGAAGTTCCTCCCACACAGGAACCACATGTGACCACTGAAAGGTTGAGTGGTCAAACATAAAATCTTGGCTTAGAAACATGGAATCATTTGGACTCTGAAGTATGTCGGGTTCATCCAAATCTGAGGCCCACGACAACAAGCAGCAACATCCAAATCATCAGGACCAATCGGTTCTCTCTCACAAGCACTGTGGCTAAACGTCCTAAGACATCTCCTGCACGGAGAAGAAGTGAGTCAAGGATGACATGGAAATTCCAGGTTCATCACCAACCCCCCCATTCTTCCATACACAATTATGGCAAAAAATCCACTAAACAAGCTACAAAATACAAACACAACGGCGCACGTGTCCCTCCTGCATTTTGCAGGACCTGCATGAACAGTAAGAGCTGTTGACTCTCCTAAGCTTCAGGTGGCAAAGCTTCACAGGTCACCAGGTTGATAGATAGAAAATCTAGACCGAATAACATGAATAGAATTATATGAACGCCTTTATAATCCTTTATATATAGAGCCTGTAGCACCAACTGGTTGGTTTCTGTGATTCATTTGGCTCCTACCTACGACTTGTCTCTCTCTCTCTCTCTCTCTCTCTCTCTCTCTCTCTCTCTCTCTCTCTC
>DF243171.1:18479-45275 GCA_000507305.1 Breviolum minutum Mf 1.05b.01 | reverse complement strand
GGTACTCATCCATTTTTTATGACAAGCCAGCATTAGACCTGTACTCATCCATTTTTTATGACAAGCCACCATAAGACCGGTACTCATCCATGTTTATGACAAGCTGGCATAAGACCGGTACTCATCCAGTTTTATGACAAGCCAGCATAAGACCTGTACTCATCCATTTTTATGACAAGCCACCATAAGACCGGTACTCATCCATTTTACATAGGTATGTATATACACATATACACACATATATATGTACATAAAAATACTTCTCAGAAGGAATGTTTACATATTTTTCACTGGGAGATTGAGCTTGGTAGTGAGCAAGAGCAGATTTTGAGGCTTCTTCGCCGTGCAATTCTTGATCTTCCCGCGAGCTCTACTGTTGCAGGCTCTGCTACTTTGGAGCTTGAAGTGAAGTTTGCATGGCCCTTACTGCGCTCTCGCTGCCGGGTTTGGCTTCGACGTCTTTGCTGGCAGATCTCTCAGCAGTTTCTCAGTGGTATGGTGGCTACCTGGACGGGGATGGGGGCGGTCAATGTGGCCAGTTCCTGGTTCCTGGGCTGGGCAGCTATTTTTGCGGTGGTGCTATCTTTTTCTATTGTGTGTTTTTGTAAGAAGATTTGGTCAGGGATGGTTCTTGTTAGTGGACAGTGCTTTGAAGTGCGTTTGGCTATTTTGGATGGGCCTTTGGTGGTAATGCCGACACCCCCAGCACCTTTGGACTCAGCAGGGCTCACTTCTCCAGTGATATCACCTACGTTGCGTTCACCAGAGCTTAGCAGTCAGTCTTCTTCGGGCGATGGCTCCTTTGCAAAAGTGTCTGCAGTGCGGGTGTCTGATGAGAGTGATGCTGGATCAGAGTACAGCTATCTGCTCCAAGATTGAGGAGTTCACGGGTGGAGATGGGGTGTTGGTCAATCACTCCCTTGCTGGCTTAGAGCCGCTTGCTAGGGCGAAGTGGTCTGCCAGCTGAGTGATGGCACCAAACAATCTTTGGAAAACCTTCAGCTATGAGTGGAAAAACTCATGGGCCTGCACTGTGTCTTTGGGTGGAAGCTTGCTGGAGGGAGGGATTTCTGCATGGAGTGTCAGAAGCAATGATTCAAAATCTATATACCTGGTGATTTGAGTTATTTGGCTCCTTGAGGCTGCCAACGCTGCAGCTGCTGCTGGATTGCATCGCCCACGTCCAGAAACCGTGGTGGGCTGGGGGGTTCGCAGTGTGGAAATATGGTGAGATTTGGGTCGATTAGATACTGTAGTAAGAGTGGTAGTGGGTGGAGGTCGCATAGGTGGTGTTGTACCAAGCATATAGGTGGTGTCAAGTGTTTTTTGAGTTTCAACAGTGATGGTTTCTGAATCGGGAGGCTGCTGCAGCGGCTGGTGATCCTGTGGCCAAGTTCTGCATGCAACATGCTGTGGACTATTCAGCTGGGCCCTGGAGACGGATTTCATTAGGAAAACTGAATATATACAATGAATATATGAGTCATATGAGTGATTCTGTAGTAGACAGAATAAAGGATTCATCAAGTGCAATCAACAATCCCCCAAACAGTTGTGAGCTAGTGGAGGCTTTCCTGCATGTTTTTTAAAACAAAGTCTGCAAGCGCACTTAGCACGTCGCCAAGGCTGAGAATGCACTTCGGGCTCTACCGGTGGAGCAGGGCTCCCAGCGTTGAGATGCAGCAAGGTGCATCGCCAAATGCCTTGTCACTGAGGCTTCAGTGTAAGATCCTGAACGAAGGGCCGTAGCCACCTCAATCAACCGATGCGTTTGCGAATGAATGGTTGTTACTTTTTTTTTTGGAGAATGGCAGACAGAATGCCGAGCTTTGTTTTTTGTTTTTTGGCAAGAAGCAATCTTTCAAGTATCTCATATACTAATTACAGAATCGAAATTGAAGCCGATGTCATTCTAAACATATTTGGTCATCGTGCAAGCATCCCATGCGACCTTATAGGCTCCGAGCCTCGAATCCCTCTGCTGTCCTCATGAGTCGCATTCGCAAGGCTGGTCATCAAGTTTCGATGTATTGATTGTGTTGGTTTTGTGAAAGTTTTGAATCGGAATATTTGCAAAATTGGATAGCTTGAAGAATCTGAAGAGGCCTATCCATTTTCATGGTGTGTTCATCATGGAAATTCCGACGTTTTCTTCACTTTCATGACAGGCACAGACTCTGTTGGCTGAGATGCGGCGCTTGGGGAAAGTGCCTGTGTGAAGAGGCGTGGTGCTGCACTTCACTGTAGCAGATTGGTGTAGATATGTGTAGATTGTATAGTGATCGCACACAAAGTTGCTTTGCATGAGCAAGTCATTCTCATTGGCAACCGTCAAATTCTTTATCATCTGCAGCCGCCAGACCTGACAGACCAGAAAGTGCTGACACGTCGTGAGAGCTCTGGCGTGGAGAAGCGCAAGGGAGCAAACATAGATATATCAGAACAGCTTGAGTCTCCCCATCAGTTCGAACGTTCCAATTTCGATCAATCAACAAGCAATTTTGGCATTTTTGGCATGTTTTGAAGGATGATATGTGTCCAAAGTCATATTTTTGTGGTAGTTTGCTGGGAAACGAACTCAAGAGATGGGTTGGAGCTTAGACGCTTCGCAACGCAGTTCCAACCCACGAGGAATAGACTTTGGATAGGTGGCGGACCACCTAGGCTGAGAACGTTCAGTGACCCTACTTTCGATATCTTTGCAGAACTTCATGGCATGAAAAGGGAAATGAAGCCCTGTTGCAGCTGGGGAATAGGCTCCCTTGCCTGGTGTTGTTCAAGATGAAAGGTCACCGTGGTTGAGTTTTTTTTTGTCGCGGGCTGGATTGCACGCACGTCTTTGAGATTTCACACTTCAACGGCGCCCTTCCGCAGGAAGGCAGTAGCGCAGAGTGTGTCAAGGCACGCTATGAATTTGGGGATTTGTGCGTGGAGTGTTTGTTCTGATGCATATGGCATATAGCCTGTGTTTTGTTGGTGAGATTGAGATTGCTTGAAAATGCAACAAACATGGTTAGAAGTCTTAATTCCCAATCCTTAGCCTTGATACAACCTGACTATCCCGACCATCCCATGTCAGGCCGGCTGCTGCTGCAGATCTGAGCACCGGCGATGGCAGCTGTGAGCCAGCATGCGTTGCAGATCGAGGCTGTTTTGAAGTTAGGAAAGACTAACAGCCTGCGGATTCAGATGTTTCAGGACCGATGTGAAGATCCGGGGAAATTTGGCTTGGGTTGTCTGGATTTCCACAGCTCAGGCATTTGTGGCAATGGTGTGTGCTTTTGCAAAGCGCCATACTCCGGGGAGACATGTGAGTCGGAATTCAAGGTGGCCACGGTGGATGGTTGATGCATGATTGATGCGACAAGCAGCATTTGCCAATCCTTTGATGCGATAGGTGCACGGTCCTGTGCACCCATGACAAAACAGATCCCATTCCGGAACGCCAGGAAGAGTACATGCGTTTGGGCTTCTTCACTGTTGTGGTGATTCTCTCAGTGCCCTTGACTTGTTTGCTCCAGGTCTTCTTGGGCAGCCCTGCCTTTGATACGTCGTGCATGTTCGTTGGACGTCAAATCTGTGTTCCAACAATCTACTGCCTACTGTTAGTGTTCAGCATGTCAAAATGACAGAGCCGCCTATGGCAGGTATCAGTGATCCTGGGCTTCTTTGCTGCTGACATCGTGTGGCGTGTCACACGTCCAGTCAGGGGCACTCAGTTTTTGACATGAAGAGTTCTCAGTACTCTCTCGAAGTGAGATGCTGTCATTTTCTCTCAGGTTACAAGTCTCAGAAGAAATTTCGACCTTAACCTTGGGATTGGGCACATTGGGATACATCGGGATACATCCAGAAATCCATAGGGTGAAGGAAGATCGGGTACCAAATGATCCCACTGCAACTGTTGTGCTGAGTCTCCGAAGTCAGCAAGCCTTGGCACTCAGCAGGCAGCTGGGTGGAGTGGCTGGGTGGTTGAAAGTTTTCTTGAATTTTTAGGGAAGTCCTTCGTGAAAACGGCCTTGTACTATCTTGTACTATTGTCAGAGTGAATGGCTGAGGATTCATCACATGATTGGTTGATTTCTGAATTTGGAACCTCAGAAATTGATGTGTTTTAAAGAGCGAGAGATATGCCTGTGCCACTCCGGGAAGGTAAGGAGAGAGACTTGGCGGCCGGGCAACTGAGCCAAATGGCACCAATATTGCCAATAGTCTTGTTCCTGCGTTGCAAAATGGCTGTGCCATGGATGTGGAGTCATGGAGCATGAACTTACAAGATGGATCATGGATCATGACTTCAAAATTCCAAAGTGGTCATGTCTAGCTTTCCACCGACTTTCCTACCTTCCGAGCCTTGTAGAGTCGCGTTTGTCCAGAAGTATTCTTCAATTTCTTCTCCTTGGATGTCAGTCACCAAAGGCAATGTGTGACTTTGGCTCAGCTTCAGCTTCCCTTGGCCATTCCAGAGGGGACCTTTGGACATTGGCGCTGCGGTAGGGGAGGCATTTTGGTGCCTATTGGTCTCGTAGTAGCCTTAGTTGGGCTTTGGAAAGGGGGATGTAAGATTTCCAAACAGTTGGACAAAAGACTTGCGGCACAGGTGTCAGGTGATTCTGAAGTGGATTTTACCTTAGACTCTAGACTCTATACAGATATATATACAGGTAGATGACAACAATCTGCTAATACTCAATATAAAAACTTATTTCAAGGGTTTCAATGGTACAGAAAATAAATGCGAAGTTGGGATCTCTGCAATTGGCTGCTCAAGGGCGATTGATTGCAAAGGCGACATTTGTAGACTCTAGACTCCTTTTTTGCTTGGTCCGGTGAGCCCGATGCAATCCCCCACGCCGAAGCGAGCCAAACCCACTTCTTGGATGTTGATCCTAGCTGCAATATGCATTTTGCGAGCATGTTCAGTTTTTTGTGGTTTTCCTAGTTGGCCTGAAGGAAGGTCTCTGCAAAGTCGCATACCTCAACGGGTGAGACGGGCACCGCAAAAGAAAGTAGTGCGTGCGAAGAAGTTGGTGGGACAGGACGCGGGCACCGTGGCAAAGCAGAAGGCATTGACAGCTGAGATAAACCAATGCACATCAGTTTCCAAGCTGTTGCAAGTTGTGGAGGGCTCAGATCTCAAAATCCATGAATTGAATGGAATTTGCTTGAGCGATTTCATCACTATCATTGGCAGATGGCGCCATACGATTGAGGGATTCCTCAACGATTCACAGACGTTTGGTCAGATTATTGATCGCTCTTGCAAATACCTTCGGTCAGGCAACATTGAGCCACGACATGTCTCAACTGCTTTGTGGGCTATTGCAGCAGCTAGAAACGAAGCACCAGAGTTGCAGGCTCTGTTACCATCTACCATCGGTGCGCTGGATGGCAAAGTTGTTAATGGAATGGATGCTCAGAGTTCCGTTCAGTCTCTATGGGCCATCGCAACCCTTCATACCTACACTGAAGGGGTTCGACCAATTTTGCAGGTGAACAGGGTGTGCGATCTGCTCGTTCCTCGCATCATTGAGGTGCAATATTGCATGGACGGCCAGGACTTAAGCGATGCATTATGGTCAATTGCACGATTGCCCAGTCTTGTAAGCCTCCGAGACGAGCTGCTACCAGAAATTTTGTCCCGCTGTGTTGATGATTTCGCAGGTGACGGTATGACCGAGATCCTTGACAACTTAGTGGCCTTGCCCCAATTGGATGGCAAACTTGTAGCTTATATATCTCTGGTATACTTAGAAAGAGCGGAGGGCTTATCTGAGGACTTCCAAGATCATGGGCGCTTTGCATCCTACATTGATGAGCTATGTGGATTAGCCAAGCTGAAGCTGGCTGATCATCCCTTTGTGGATGCAACTGCAAGGCTGCCGTGGAAGCTGTCTCTTTTGGCAGATTGGCAGCTTTGCGCGTTGATTAGGTCCTATCAGCAGCTTGATCCAACCCGTCGCCTTGCAGTCTTCCAACGCAAATTGCAAAAGGAAGTTACAAGACGGAAATGGACTCAAGAAGATGTCGATCAGAGCCGACATTTCTTCGATGATTGCATTGACACCAAACACGTTGTAATTACAGTACTCTTTGCTGCGTGTTCTGAGAGTTGGCGTCGTATGCGATTGTCGATCTCATGAGAATATAGAATATGATATATATATATATATATGCTGTAATTTCTTTTTGTTGCCAAAGCTGTGAGCCCTGAACGCCGGCACCGGACCCTTTTGAGTGCGGGAGCTCCTTCAGGTGTTGGAGCTCACTCAGCACCAAGGTGTTGTGAGTGCGGTGTCAGTTCCACAGACAGGAATCACTCTCGATGAAAAAAAGCGGGTGCAACGTCCAGTGATAGTCAATGTCGCACAACTTCATCACAAACTACTTCAGCCACTTCTCAATCAGCTCGATAGTATCAGTAGTTCATTGACTGAAAGAGTCTTGGTCCGGTGTGACTGCTTGGATGCAAGCCTTGCCAGCCTGCACGGATAGTAACAGCAAAGTGACAACCTGCCCAAAAGTCCTGTGCCCAGGTCGAGATGAACGGCGATGACAAGGTGGTAGCACATCAGTAGTGTTTCCTTTGAAACAGCTAAACAGTTTGTACATATCTGAAGGTGTAGTTTCAAAGAGAAAAAACAACCCTGATTCAAGTAGGAGTTCCATTGCCTTAAGGTATTGCAGACCATCCTCGCATCAGACAATCACTTGACAGGTTGCGAAGAAGCCTCGTACTGAAGAGCGCCTGCCACGAATGAATGTTTATGCCTCAGGGGACTAGGAATGACAATAGTTCATCGCTTACACAGACGAACCAAGCCAACATAGATTATGACAAGTTTCTCGCTCGGTGTTATGCCGGATGTTGCTGCTGCCCTGCAGGTGGAGAAGTACAGAAGTTTTCAGACTTGGTGCCCAACAACAGTCAGTTCAGCCGCAGCTGTGGTAATACGTGCATGGTGACATGAGACCCAAGCAACTCCTGCTGGCCTGGCTGCATCCTTCCATTCCTATGAAGGTACCAGATACCGTTTGATGACAAATGGCCGGTATCTGAGGATGTTGCAAGATGAGATGGAAGCACCATTCACATCAGGGATCATCACATTGATCTGAAAAAGGATGATTGCCCTCAAATACTTGACTCATCATGATCATGAAAGGCATATGAAGGAAGTATGCTTCCATTTTCCAACATTCCTTCTTTGCAGGTCAAAGCGATCATGGCCAGAGAAGCGCATCAGTAAGGTGTTTTGCCAATCTGTTGTTTGGAGTCGGAGTGTTATTTTTGACTGGAAACCTCAGAGCTTTTGCCAGGCACCCCGGTGGTGCACTGTTGACCTGCGTGATGGGAATCAGGTGCAAAATCAGTAGATTTTGCCTGGCTTTGGCTGCTGGGCGTTTGTTGAAAACTTTGGTTGGATTGAGATGGATGAGATGATGGATTGCAGGTGGCGAGATGAATGCACTTCATTCAAATATGGCTACTCACATGCCTGCATTCAATATACTGGAAGTACAATGACCTACTCTGCCAAACACCATGCGTGATGCGTTGCCGAAGAAAACGGGCAGGCCCTGATCAACCCCATGAATCACGAGAAGAAGTCGCAGGCTGAGTGTCTTGCTACACAAGGAAGGGGCCCTGCTGTGATGATCCTTTGCAGAGACTGGAACATGCCAAGTTTCTGAGGTTGCGCCTGTTTATGCATTTGCTGAAGCTGGGTTACAAGGAGATCGAGGTGAGCATGTGGGACATGGAACAACAATGACACTGCTTCTTTTCTTCAGAAGACTCACTTGAGTGTCTTTGACTCAAGGTCGGTTTTCCAGCAGCAAGCCAAACGGATTTCGACTTCATCCGTACGGACACCCAAGGGGATGAAGGCACGAACTACAACCTTGGGCTGAAGGCTGGAGAAAGCGAACTATTCTCGGAAGAAATAAGATGATACAAGACTACACAACAGATCAAACATGATATGGTATTCGATATAGGGATAATATACTGCTACAAGATAATAAATAATAACGATTCCTTTCGACTTTTTATATTCAAGTATCTACGTATTTATCGCTTTGCCCAGTACCTCGGTTTCACTGTGTTTCTTAGGTTACGTCATCGAACAGGGCCTCATTCCAGACGATGTTTGGATCCAGGCATAGAAATGGTTCGGAACGATCTCCAGCAATATCCAGTAATGTTTCGAAAAATGTATCTGGAGGATTTTTGAGGTCATTTGCATGATGGCAGGTCTTGACCCAATGTAGAGAACCACTGATCCTCCGCACCATTGAAGGCCTGTTGTCAACCATTTGAAAGGGGGATGGTTGAAGGGAATGAAGGCAATATTATGATTGTTTCATCATGTTTTGTTCATGACTTTGTCATTCCGAGATCTCACTCCTGTGGTTGGACTCCCTTGCGTGTTTTTTTGCTCACATGAAGCCAAATCTGCACAGGTTCTTTCTCGGTGATTGAACCCTGCCCCTCACTGAAAGGAAAATGCTTGCCCAGCTGACAGGTGTCAAAGGAGCAAAGAATGTGGTGCCAGAGACTCAAGATTTGCAGCTTATGGCACTTATGGGCTGTCCAGTTGCCATACATAGCTTCTCTTTGTGTTATTCATTTGCCATCACCGTGCACCTGAGATGTTGCTTCGTTTGCTTTATCTACCATCAATGAAGATCCCAGGATCCATGTCTACAACTCCACTTCAGAGTTGTTTGGAACTCAGGGGACAACTGGCCCAAAACGCCGGCTGTTGAGTCACCAAAGCACCAACGACCCAGGCAGCGAAGAGTCGTCTTCAAGAAAGACAGAGAGGACGAACCAACTTCTGTAAGTTGTGACCTTTGTGAATCCAATTGATCGGGATTTCAACTTATATAGTTGCTCATTCTAAGCAAGAATCATTTTGTCCAGGAAGTAACAATCGCACCCAACCGTTATCGCATTCATTCCTGGCATTGTGTTTCTACTGGTTCATGATACTTGCAAAGCTTTCTTTCAGGACATCAAGAACTTGGCCTTGGAGAGTGTCAGATTAGTGAAGTGCGGTCGTCCCAGTGCCAGAGGGGGCAGCTTCTAATGTGGTGCGAGGCAGTTGTTCGGAGCCTCCGTTAGATGGAATTCCAGGAATCACCTTGAGCACGAATGGGGTACCGTGAAAAGAGTTTTCTTTTGCTTCCCATCCCACTGATCCGGTCTGATCCGGTGTGCTTTTTATGGACATACGAATTTTTCGAGGAAACTGGTGGACGAGCGCATGAAGGGCACCAACGTGCGCCTCGAGTATTCACCGGAGAGGCTGGCCTGACACAGGTGACATTTGCATCAACACATGGCTGTGACATCCAGCTCGATGGCAGTTTCACTGGGACGGAGTTGGACTTTGCCCTGGATGTGTGTAATGGTGTGGTGGATGTGTTGGGATCTTGGCTTGGGAGATGCAACTAAGAATGGTAGAGGAGTAAGTTGCCATCGGATTATCATAGAGTTGAGAAGAGGTCAGTTTTGAGAACATTTCGAAAAACACATCTTGTAATTCAAAAAAAACTAGGCAGAAAGGGATAAGATAAGTTTTGCACATTCTGCCAAGTGTTGTTTTATTTTTGGATGGCTGAGGTGGCAACCAACTCCTGAGCAGCAGGTGATCCTCAACTTGCCTGGGACTGTGGAGATGGCAACGCCCAACGTTTGGGCACTTGTTCTGGTGGGACTGGGTTTGAAGCCAAACAAAACCCAATAAAGACAACTATTAACTATTAGAAACAATGTTCAAGCTTAAAGGGTCTCTTTCCAAAAGTGTGAGCAGCTTGTCATTTTTGTGCAATCTTTTGGAATTGGATAGTCCTTGGGTACAGCCACAACATGCAAACCGTTGCGCTGAAACCAATCCTTTCGAAGCTCCACGTGAGGTCTACGCAGACCAGATTGAATGGATGTGCGCACACGTTGCAAAGCGTGACTCCGTGTCGGCTGGCCCAGCTGTGCTTGGAGTATCATTGGGAGTAGAAGGCAGTTACCTTCCAACCCTGCATCAGTTGGGATGATCAGAAGATCTTTGCATTTGAGTCATTTGAGTGATAGAACTCTACATCATGAGCCAATGATTAGCAGGCAACTGCATCATGAGAAGCGCAGAATAGCATTAGTAGATGATATTGGTGCCAGGCTCATTGGCACCAAAAGGTGGCGGTATCAAATGGTATCAATAAATTTGTGACTGTGGTGCGACAAGGGAGGAAAAACACTAGGGAGTTCTTTTCAGACACTGACTCAGTAGATATCAACTATTCCCCAAGTGGCCGTTTTCGCTTCGCACGTGTCTAGCACAAAGGATGGTCAGCACTTGAAAGGGTGATTTTGGAGGGCTTGACATTTTTCAAAAAGCCTGACTTGAAAGACTTTGAGAAAATGCCTAGGTGCATCAGTGTTCATCCTCACAATGATCGTGGCACCGGCATCGCCGCTGCAGAGCTTGCCATGATGGCAGGCCATGCCAAGTTTGATCTGGTCTAACATCTATGTCAGATGAAGCAATTGTGTTTGCTAAAAAAGAAGCATTTCTGCCGCAAACGCTTGAGGTTCGTTTTGTTTTGGTGGTCGGCAGTTGGTTGTTTTTAGGTGCCGACAGAGTAGAAGGCTGCCTTTTTGGCAACGGCGAGCGCACCGGCAACGTGTCCGGGCACCTGGCAAAGCAGCAGCCCAGAGAGATTGAAATGATGCAAATGTTGCAAAGGTGAAGGATCCAGATCTTTTCCGACCAGAAAAGTCATGGAGTGTATAGAAGTACAAAATGATATGATACATGGCTGTATATTGCACAGCACTGTTCAACTGATTCCCTTGGCCAGGTGCCTTGTCACCTTAGCATTGAACCTCTTCACTCAGGGTATCGACCCAGAGGTGTGAAGCTCGAGGGTTGGACTGGTCCACTGGTCACGGTCAACGATGAATCCGCACGTCTCACTGAGGTCAGCTATACCGAGTTAGAGGCAGGGCCCGCAGGGCAGGTTGTGAATGTGCAGAATGTCATGTCATGATCTCAAAGCAGAGATGTTCGCCTGAGGAGACCATCAAAGTGGCTGAACACTGCACTGAGTTAAGAGTGCCTGAGTCGGATGCCCAAGAGAGGGGATGGAATAGATGGAAGGCTGAGGAACCCTTGAAAAAACCAGGAATTTGGATCAATTATTTCAGCTTCTGAAATTGAGCCTGAGTGAAACTTCCCTCAAAGGTTTGGGGAAAGCAATCCACAGGGCGCCAAGGCGACTCTGAACTCTAAGGCGCTATCCTTGGGCTGGCAGTCTTGTCTACACTGCCTTCTCGGGTTCTCACCAGGAGACAGCATGTCTTGGTGAAACTTCCACCACACCTTTCTGATTTCCTCGAAAGCTTTGGAGTTTTGCTCAGACCTGCTTCTGGATCCTATCAGGTAGTGAAACGCCAGTGTGCTTGGGCACCTCTATCTCATAGACGTTCAAGAATGAGAGAGTTGCCAATCTTCCGCCTTGTCCACGTGAGGATGCTATCAAGAAGGGATTGGAGGCCCTGGGGCCACGCTGCAGCCCTTGGCGTGGCCATGAAGGGTTTGTCAACTTTGATATCAGTTCTTCTGCCTCGACGCAGCAAAACCCTATCACTGCCTATCACTCTTATATGCTCCTGCGATTTACCATCTATCATCACCTATCATTCTAGCCAGAATTTCCATTCCATCTCTGGTACTTTTGGTCAGGGTGTTGTCCTTTGTGTGAGCAAACAGAGGCCATCAAAACTGAGAAGTTCTGGGAAGTGCCATATTTGCCTATTGATCCACAGGAGATGGTGACAGCTTGGGATGGCCTTGGCTTGTTACAGTTTTGATATCCGTGGCTATCCCAAGTATATAATTTCCGGAATCTTCACACGCAGGACATTGGACGACACTATGAGGCGATCATTCGTGTCAACAGCCAAAGCGGCAAGGTGCCAGATGCTAGATGTAGGGAAAGACACACGGATGACTTTGAGTATGTGTGTTTGAAGGTAAGTTGTTGGTGTACTTCAAAAAAAACATGTTGCTGCCTTTATTGGGGCAGATATAACATGCTATAACAATTTGCCGTTCTCAGGGTGGCATCGCCTACATCCTGGAATCGGAGTATGGTATCGCCCTGCCCAAGGACCATTACTAACACCATGGTGCGCAATTGAGTCAGTTCAAATCTGTAAAGTGAAGAGTTTGATCGAAGGTCTTTTCCGCGGAGCTAGTCCATGTATGATGTAATGACCGGGTTTGATGATGTGTCAAGCTGCAAGTTTGAAACCACCTAGCCTGAAAAGGAATGGATGAACATGATGTGATACTCAATAGGTGCATAAAGGTTAAAACTTGAAGATTTGAATTTGTCTTTTTCATTATGTCTGGTTTCTTCAACTGCTGAGCTGGCGCAGGAATGCCAGGCAGAATTTGCCCAGGCTGGCATTTCTCTGATGTGATGGAATGCAGCTTGTGAATTAGGAAAAGGTTGGCAGGTTTGTCGGATGATGGATAGACCATGTGCAAAAGTGAAAAATGGATAAAAATGGATGCAAGTCATGTTGAGACAAATGCTGACAGGTGGTCCAGAAGATCTCCGACAGGACTAGCAAGGAGATCTTTTCTCCTCACCTGCACCGGTGGCATGGCGAGTGCCTGACTTGAGGGATGTCGTCTTGGACCACAGTGAGAAGTAGAATCTTCTGGTTTGCAGTGGCTGCTTGTGTTTCTAGTTGACCTGATGAGGAGATCTCAGCACAACAAATCTTCGATGCCTTTACGCAGACGTACCTTGATCCTCAGGACAGGTCTTGAAGGAAGGTTGCCTGGTGGGATGAAGCCAACATTTGACATTCAAGTGCTGAAGGTGATTTTTCTGGCCAACTGCCAGTGTCAGTTTCTATTGTTATCTTGGTTGAGGAGCCTATGGCTCTCTTGGACTATGAGTTGCAAGAGGGCCAAGCTGAATCCAATGAAGATGAGGAGTGAACAATCTCCATTCACCATTGCACCAAATGAAAGTAGGATTTGGATGCACTTTCAGAAGCTTGGATGGAACATCTTTAGTTTGTACAAATCTTGTACTGCTTAGGTCCAACTCCTCGGCTGCCGGGGAGGAGGTGATGTTGAAGGCGTGCGTTTTCATTTTCCACTTGAGTGGTTGAAGGGTTGAAGCATGTCATCAAGAAGTGGTTGCATGAATGATGGGAGGCTCGAGTTCGAGCAGCTGGCAAGGACAGCGGAAGCCATTGGTGGGGGGTTGATAGTGCTTTCAGTGATTTCTTCTTAAAGCACGGACTCCGACAATCAGAAACAGATGACCTTGCAGCAGGCCCCGTTCCGAGTAGTGTATGAAGAGCTCTTGCGCTCTTCCGAGAGAATTCTGCAAAAACTTAAAGTGCAAAATGGCAGGAGCATCAGGTAAATGGACAGGCAGCGGCGGAAGGGATGAGTGGCCGAGATATCTGTGTTTCACGAAGGAGCTATTTTCTGAAAAAAAACACACAGGTACGTGACCAGCAAAGGGGTATTATTTGTAGATCCGTTTCCGTTATTTGGTATGTGCCCAGAGTGATTCAACACGTTTGGCCAATTCGATTGATGGACTGATTGATTGTATTTGATTGTACTGTCATTGTCATGTATGCCTGGTAAAATAAAATCGTTGCTGTGTTTGAGACACTTTGGGATTTCTTCTTTAAAGGGCCACAAAATTCGCATGCAGATCATGGTAACCAACCATCCTCCCCGTTGGTGTGCACTTTACCCGACGTCCCGCTATGGCAGGGCAATGGACCGGTCTCAGCCTTCGTCACAGGTCTCAACAACATTGTGAGGGGTCCCTGCGATGCTTTTTTGCGTTGTTAAGCAAACTCCACCAATGACTCTCTTCAAGGAGATGATATTTACTGTACATATATTTTCTATGTCAACCGGTGCAGGATTTTGATGGATTCTCCAGCAGCAATATGATTCAGCTATCTGAGCCTTGCCTCTTTTGAATTCTGTTGCTTCATTGATTTCGCTGTCCCATCTCAGGTCTTCTTGCCCCAGGCAAGCAGTTGGTGAGGGTTGTAGCCATGGCACTGAATCTGTGGTCAATGGGGTATCCTGGTCGGCATGACAGGGAATGGAAGTGCACCTCTCAGAATATCATTCTGAAGCGTTCGGAACCTCAACAGAGACCATCCTCAGCGTTTTTTGAATCTTTTAGGAGTCTTAACACGAAGTTAAAATCAGTCAAACATACAATATATGTACAACTAAGTTACTATAAGTACTGTTTTTTCAAATGTTTCTTTATTATATTTTTGATCGTTTCCACCACCACCTTGTGAAGATGACTCCTTCGAAAGTTGTGGTCTCTTGAGGCGCAGCCAGTGCCGAAATTCCGAGGGCTCCGAAGCGGTCCCGGGAACTGAGAGTCGTTTTTGCCGTCGGAGGGTGCGGTCGGTTTGGGGAAGTGAATTTCCAACCCCGAAGCATCTTATTTTGGTTGAAAAAATCGGAAAAATTTTGGATGAACTTTTTGATGTTACAAGAGGTACTTTGCTAAGAATGGTTTTGGAAATTCATCATTTGAGATTTTTTGTTGGAAGAAGGAGTCATCAATTTTGATTTTATAAGCAATAGTCTATACTGAGTGATAGAATAGTACCTGATGGTGCCCTGCAATAATTCTTAATGAGCCTCAGCCCCTCTCAAGTTTTTTGTCATGTCACCATGTCACCAGGTCCATGGAGTTGTAGTGACAGTGTTTGCTTCACTTCACCGAGGTGTGTAGTGTTCGTTGCCAAGTGGGGTACCCAAGAGCTGAAACGCTGCTGTTCTCAAGAGATGTGGCGTTGTGTCACATGTGGTTTCCTTCTTTAATTTTCGCGACCATTTATATAATGAATGGTGTCCAACCTTCGAACATGAAGCCCCATGATGGAGGCTGTGACCAAGAATGATCAGCTGAAATCTGGAAAGCCCAGATTTGGGGTTGGTCTACACAGGAGCAGAATCTGATTAGAAGAATCAGCACCTAGCTTCAGGGGTGTGCAGTTACTCAGAAGGTAGCATTTTGCACCCATAATGTCATGATAAGATGACGAGCTTGCTGGCCAGACAATGTTTTTTGACACTGATGACTTTTTCTGGTATGCCATGCCGGTCAAAGGCAGAAGTAAGGTGAAGTAAGCGTAAGAATACATGGCACACAGTTCCAAGAAGAATTCACCCTCAACTTCATACATCATGTCTTCATATGTCTTCGTCTTCCATCCTCAACACAAGCAATTGCAGTTGCCAATGAAATCGATCGATCCATATCGATCCTATGTTTTTTTGACTCCATGTTCGCCTCTCCAGGAATACCAACACGGCTGTGCTCAAAGCAGTGATCAGCGCGTTGGAAGCTCAGTCCACCGTGTTGATGTCATCAAGGAGCATGGGATGAGCCTAGCATTTTGATTTTCAGCGTTTAGTGTTCCAGGATGAATTGCTTATGTGCGGCTGGAGATGCAAAACTCTTTGCATAGGCCAGTTGCACAGTGGAAGCACTTGTACTGCAGTCATTCCATCTACTGTAGGATTTTGTGATTATAGAATTGATCGCCACTGCGAATATCAGAAGAAGAATCAGTCGTAGTAATTTTTTTGGGAAGCTGTATAAAAAGACTCGACGGTGGTCTGTTCCTCGTCTTCGTGTCGGAAGGAGGCATTGGCGAGGCTCTTGACCAAGCAGAAGAGCTGCCTGTGTCCCTGAAGCATCCCCGTGCCATGCTAGTCGCTGAAATTGGGGGGGGTAGGCCCCCAAATGAAACTGTTCTCGACTAGTCTTTTTATTTTATTTTCATCTCATGTATCCCAGCATAGTAGGACTCTTGGTGTAAAAAGGGGTTGGCGCCTTGAACATGAGATCCCACTTTATTTGGAGCCCAGTGATGCCAGGGAATGAGCATGTTTGAACATGTTGGACCTTGGGTTCCTTGGATTTTATTTTAAGGCATGGGGTTCATCAAACCAACATTTAAGGATTGAATACTTGATTTTCAATTTAAAAGTATATTTTTTTATAAACGGTATGTTTGTATATTGTTAGGTATGTATATACTAGCATTTTCCATAGGTTTCCTTTTTTGAAAGTCTTGTAAGTCTTGAAGGAGGCTGGAGGCCTTGGATTTATTTGAAAGTCGGGGGTCGGCTTCACTTTGTTTTATTTCACAAATTTATTTGTGGAAATTCTTGGAAGAAAGGGGTTAGGCACCAAAAATTTTATAGTGAGCTGGTGTTATGGGGGGTTGGCCATCGTTGTTTTTATTTTATTTTGGCAGGGCTCCTACCCCCCCTGGTGGCACCACACGGGGATCTGGAACTGACAGATACAAACAGATTATCAGTGATTGTGGCCGTCGTTTGGCACGGCCCCAGCATTCCTGGCGATCTCAAAAACCCATCAGAAAATGCATCCAAAACGCATTGGTCCATTGGTTTAAGTTTAAGAAGGTACTCGTCAATATTTTCTGCAGTAAACTCAGGAATTCTGGTGGTACCTTCGAAATTTGGAAGACTTAAGTCCCGGGTTTGTCAGGTCATCAGAAATTTCCCTAACGCAGAAAGTTTGGTTTGGTCAAACCCGGAAGACCACTGGGGGGATTCGGGTCACAACAGGAGATGACTCCTTTGCCCGGCGGCAACCACCCAACGGACCCAGATATTTTGTGTGCCAGTTCGGACCCAGTTCGTACCAAAGGCGCGCGCAGTGCCAGATTTTCCGCGGGAGAGATGCAGCCAACGCAATAAGCGGGAAAATCAACAGAAGGTGCTGAAGAAGTTGATGATGTTTTGATTTTGAATCATTTAGATGATTTGGATGGGAGGCAAAGACATTGCTTTTGAATGGAAATAATGGCCTTTGATGCAGCATGTAGTTCTACAGGGACTGACCGACACGGTTGCCTTTGGATCGCAGTTCAGAATCAATGATGCTCAGATGCTCTTTGAAGACCTTCCAAACTTGGTGTCCAAACACATCCTGGGAAGTCGCTTGTGGCCTGACTTGCAGCATCTATAGATTGATCATGCACTAATTCAAATACTTTGCAACAAACCAATTTCAGATATGCTATTATGATCTATTATGTATGTATTTATGCATGCTACAGTTGCTCTGTTGTCCATGCGGTGCAATGTCTTCAGCACCTTGCCGACGCTGCCTACGTTGCTGGCGGCATTTTCCCCCCTGGACGCCCTGGGTTCCTGGCGTCAGCTTTGCCGAAGCTGGCGTCAAGGCTTACAGGCCGAGATCACATTGCGAGAGGTCGGAAATCGCTTTGGATTAATTTGGGTAGGCGGTTTAACAGTTTCACAGTCGGAAAGAAATGCTGGAGATCGAGTTTGAAGGGGATTTGCAGTAGGTTCAGACCCTTAATCGCTAAACTGCTGTGAATCTGTGACTTGTGATCCAGTGATAAAGCATGGCTGGCACCTCCAGGTCCTGTCAAATCTGAACTTTGGAGCCCTACGATTGGATCTGCCTAAAAGTTGTGCTGCTTGTAAAGCAGTGGCCAAGTATATCCCAAAGAATCTGCATGTGCCTGGGTGGAGGGATGTATTTTTTTTTCCGGGCAAAAACGTGTTGAAGGCTTGCAGAGGCACAGCACATGAAACACATGCAGTTGCATCCTGTATGTTCTGTCACTTTTACTTCTTTGCGATGTCGAAAAGGACTTGCAGAGACACCGATCTCAGGAGCACTTCCAATTTTTGAGATATCAAAAAATGCCATACAGTACCAACAAGTCTCTTTAGCACTTCAAAGTTTTCCATCAAAGACAGCATCACCCAGTGCAATCCTGATGTTTCCAGGTGCTGAATTTGGATTTCTTTCGCTGCCACTTGGGGAAGGCAGCCATCGAATACCTGGCATCAACAATTCATCCAGGATTGACTCAGTTGCAGCTCCGGATGACACGATCTCACTTGGGCACTCAGGGATTGCAGCGTCTGGCACGGCAGTTGCCATCAAGTCTAAGAAGCTTGTCCTTGTTCGTGGACAATTGCCACTTGGCAGGATTTGTCCTTTTTTTTTGCTTTCGATTTGTTTTTTTCCAAACCGGGTTCACTTCAGTCGTTGTTTTTCAGTAAAGGTTCCGTGGGTAACGATGGCATCTTTGCCATAAACCTCCGAGCGCTTCCAAATCTCCAGTCTTTTCGCTTTGCTGCAGCGGATGATCTGAAAGCTGCCTGGTTTGTGGTGGAAAGTGGAGATAGTGAAGGTTCAGTTGCTAGATGTTGGAAATACAGTAGCTACAAGGTAGGTGCATTCACCAGAGCTGATCCTTTTGTGTCCTTCCTGTAGAAGAAAAATGTAAAGTCCCTCATACCACATTCTTTTTCATGATCCATAGCATCGATTTGTTATAAAGATTGGAATTGCAACAAGAGTACTCTTTCGAGTTTTCACATGCGACACATCTCTGATTCAGGAACGTCGTTCTGAAAGGTTCCTTTATCCTTCGCTTATATCACTGGGGTGATCCATGGTGACGCAGATGTTTCCGAGGTAGATGATGCTGGACTGAGATCCGTAGCTGCAGGGATGGATGACAAGTCGCTACTGCGCCTGCTGCGCTTGGATTTCTCGCGAAGTCTGGTGAGCTTTCGTGGAATTCAGCACCTTGGCAGCGGAAGTGATTTTGATATATTTTGAGACTGTGGCTGAGTTGAAAGTGTGAAGATGCTTGAACCAATATCATGACAGTTCACTTGATTTGCTGTGGCACAGATAACCATGGATATATAGTCAATAATAATCATAAACAATCATGAATATTTCAGACATATTCATAAATAACATTACATGGATATTCAAAAATCATTTGACAAATCTATTAGATATTTGCAAGATTGTTTTTTTTCTGCAAGGTACTTGTCAGAGAGACTTCCGGGCAACTTGGAAGTGTTGCAGCTCAGCTTTTCCAATTGCCACGTGAGTCCTGAGGGAGCCACCTCCCTGGCAGACAGGCACCGGAAGCAAGTGAGTCAACTGTTGAGATTGCGAGTGATTCAGATGGGCGAAAGAAGTTTTTGAGTGATACAAACATGTATAATTTATAGACTATTTGTATAGATATTTATATAACATCAAGATTGTAAATATATCATACGATTGAAATTGATGGAGTGATGAGATTTGACCCTGAGATTTCTTGTAGGCTCCCTGGAACGCTACGAGAGCTGAACCTCAACCTCTGCCGTGGAGAAATTGGGGAGGTGCTCTGATCGTGCTATGCTGTTAATGAGAGGGCAAAGACCTAAGGAGAGGTGGGAAATAAATCAAGGGTTTAGAAACCAACATCAAGCTACAATGATGCCGCAATTAGGAGAAGAGGTGTGAGTTGAAATCATTTTTACAGAGAAAGGATTGCAGTTGCACAAGTGTTTCATGAGTATAATCAGAATGATGATAAGTGTATTGCAGATCTATTTGTGAAGGTGGCATACGTGGCACGTCTCATGTTATCTCAGCAAGAGTTTGGACAACTCAATGGGCTTCTGTGCCCTCCAGCATTTTGTGTGAAGATGGGTTCAGCCTCCCCACAAGGCCATTTCAAAATAGTAGTTTTCGTAGAACGACACGTCCATTGTTTGAATGTGTCCTTTACCCCATCTTTGCTCTCAACCCTCATTGAAGCCTGGCTCAGTATGGTGCTATGTCAATCTGCAAGCGCTTGCCCGCATCGTTGCGCAAGCTTTATTTGAATTGGAAGGACTGTTCGGCAGATGGTGCTGCGGTGTATGCTTGCTAAATTAAGTGACCCATGTGACCCCTGAAGGGGTGCCATGTTGTCAGGACAGTGGCCTTCGTTCCATGGTTCCTGTGACAACCTTATTGAATTCGATACCCAGTGGTGTCCATGTACTGAAGCTTGGTCTAGTTATGTTTTTGGACATTTTATGCAACTGATGTCAGTCACAACTCTCATATGTGTCATAGTAGATACACCAAGGAAACCAATGTGTTTGGATGTTTTTGGAGTACTCCTATTGTAGGAAACGGTAATACACGGACAGCTTTGGTAATCTATATATATATATATATCTCCGTTTGGAAGCACCAGCTTAGGAGACTAGATCTAACCGGTGTGCCGATGGTCACGGAGGCCGATCAACATTTGGGGGAATCGGGTGAAGATGAGATGCTTGGCACTTGACAGGAGCTGCTTTTCCCAACACATTTGACTTACCTGGCCTTGACACTCAGTGCCATCAAGGGAGATAAAGATGCTTGGCGCAAGGAAAGTGGAACTATCCCACTTTATGATTCCAACAAAGGCAATGTTTGATGTAGCATGTGTTCAGTGTGCCAGCTGAGGACTACAAGAAGAGATTGATGCAAAGCTTCCCAAGTGGATTGAACGTCGACTTGAGTTCCTTGGCTCCTTGAGCTCCAAGAATCAGGTACTTGTTGATATCAACGGTCAACGTGTCAAATGGACAGATCCGTTCATTGTGCAGCAAAGGATTGGTTCCACCAGCAATTTCGCGTCCTTGAGATGATGGCAGGCACTTGTTCGATTGGGTTGGGGCACTCGTTTCAACTTGATCAAAATGACCCTGTGTCAAGTGCCAAAGCTCTCAAGAATTGTGAGATTTTTGGGTTTTGGCTCACAGACCGCATCTTTGTAAAGTCAGATTCGGTCAGAATGGTGCAGTGACGAATCAGAGTGTGTGAAGAAGCTGAGCTTGTTTTGACGTTATCAAAGGTTCTACAGCAGAAAGTAGTCAATGTGACCTTGCCTCTAAGCCACCGACAACAAAGATGTGATACTTCTACTTGATGAGCAGAATATTTGCTTCACCACCACCTTTTTTGTTATTGTTTGTTGCTTCATTCTTAGCTGCATGGCTACCTGGCCTTTGACCTCGTCGTTTCGACAACTTGCTGCCTATGCCTTGGCCTTATACAGCTTATGCCTTGGCCTTATACAGCTGTATCATCGTGGGAGCCAACGATTGTGGTGACCAATGTGAGGCAGATTGGGTACGCACATGTGAGGCACATGATAAATCCCTGCTGATGTTACAGCTGGGTGTGTCGCTTAGCAATTTTGAAGTGGCCGGTGAAGCCTTTGATTATTTTGATTTTCACCTGCGGAATCATTGGACCAACTTCAGTTTGGCAACCATGGGTTTGGAGGAAGAGTTCCATAAACTTCCTAAACCTGATTATATTTCCTGTGAGACCTTCAAAGCTTCCATTGTGCGATTTCAGAGCTGCAAGTTGGGTGTCACACTGCGCTGGAGCCTGAGAATTGTGAAATCTCGGCTTAAACAAAAGCTGATCCTCCTTTTAGTCACCTCCCTCTTGGTGAGTTCCATCATTGTGCTGATGACGTTTGGCACCAGGGCTTCGGAGAGGGGGTGGGTTGTGACATCAAGTTCGCTACACAGATGGCTGTTGCATACCATGTTGGTATGGGGATCCACCTTCTTCATTTCTTCCTGGGCTGCCGTGGCCCTTGGTGGTCATCCAGGTGTACTTGCCTCCCTATATGCCTTCAGCTTGTCACCCGTTTTTTACGTTTTATATCCACGGTCTCTACTTCTCTCGCTAGTGGCCTTTGTCCTGTGGCCAAGTGACAATGAGAAGAAAGCCTGGCAGAACGACCCAAAGTTCTTGAAGAACATAGCTGTAGCTCTTGATTTGTTTAACATGGTTTTGCTTCATGCTTCACTTTTGCAATCTTTCCCATTTGTGCTTGCTATTTTCACCCAGCATACAATAAACAGAATTGCTAATCTCATCTAGCAGTAGCAGATATCTCTTGGGGGTTGCGGGGTTGCCAAAACCGTGCAACAGTAGGCAAACAATCTGTTCACTTTTATGAAGGGAACCCAATTCCCTTCACTATCAACTCTTACAGTGTTTCGGCAGGGCCCAACATATACTGTGTATCATTCTTTCTCAAAGAAATCGCTCCAAAAAATACATTTGCTCCAAAATACATGTACTAGGCTGTTGCGATTCTTTTTCCCAGCCTTCCGTTTGAGGTGGTGGTGCCCTGCCATAAGAGTGCGGATGGAATCTCTGAAGCTCTCACATCCTGGTTGAAATATTTCAGCCCCGAGCAGATCATTCTCGTTGATAATAGTTGGAATGAGAAGCCACCTGATGATCTCAAGAAGGTGGCCCAGCAAGTTTCTGAAGAGATCAAATACATCTATGTGCAACTTGTATGAAAAAGATAAAAATTCCATAACAGGGTGTTTCCAAAAATAGGGGTGCCCCCAAATCGTCCATTTTGATAAGGTTTTCCATTATAAACCATCCATTTTGGGGTACCGCTGTTTAAGGAAACACCCATATCCTGGTTGAAATGGTTTTTTGAATCGGATTTAATCCATCTCTTTCTTCAGCCTTTTCGCAGACCAAGGCCTGAGGGACATTCGATACAGGCCTTGTACGTGGGTGTGAATGCAATGCCAGACTACAAATATGTCACTCAGAGTGTCAAGCAGTAAATTTGTAAAGTTCGATGTTTCAAGTTTTTTGTGTTTTTTTTTGTTTTTTGTTTTTTGATGGTTTTGTTTGCGTGACACCCCTTTGAACCTTGAAAGAATAAATTGGTGAGGATCACATTTTGCTGCACCATCTCGTTGAATCACTTTTTTCGATGTAGCAGGTATTGCTGGTGGATGATGATACCGAGATTCCAGACAATATGGTCTTCGATGAGAGTTTTTTTCAAGATGATCGAGTTGCAGGAGTTGGTTGGGCTCGCGATGTCACTTTTTTTGCTGACATCACTGACATGATTTTGGATGGATTTTCCAGGAAACGTTTGTAAATGTCTAGTTGGATGTTTCCAAAAAGTAGGGGTAACCCCCAAAACACCCCAAAATGATCATTTTTAGTAGGAAAACCCACGGTTGTTGGGTACCACCATTTTAGGAAACACCCAGTTGTTCCTAGCATTTGTTTCTGGTGGATGGACTGGAAATGTCTCCCGATTCTGAAAAATGGAATTTCCAAGGTGAAGGAGCATAATCTCCTGACGCGAATCGTGAACTATCAGCTCAAGGTGCCTGGGGGGGATCAAAATTTGATGCAATCCCAACAAGCATATTTCAGTGGTCCGAGGTCCCATTTGCAGTTTGAGATTCCTAAGATGATTCGACCAAAGTGCAACTGAAATCGCCTCACTGGTCTGCTCCAGGTCGAGTTTGGACAATATCGAGGAGGTTTGCTCTATGCCTTGACGGGTACGAATCATCATCTTGCTGGGACGATGGGCTTATACAGGTTTCTTGGCGCATCAAGGCGTTATGGTTCACTTTCCATGTTCCCTATGTTGGGATGCTGGTCAGTTGACCTCGAAATGCCATTGCCATTGTTCTGTGAGGGTCTTATGACCTTTGAGGCGTTTCTTTTGCAGATGCGATGACTCTAGCACAGATTAGAGGGAAAGGTTAAACATGGTACATAAATTATATTTATTAACACTTATAACTGCACTTTTTCTTTCTTGTAGGTCATTTAAAGGAACATCTTTTGGGGTGAGGCATAACTACTGTCTAGGTGGTGGTTTCAAATATTCTTTATTTTCAACCCTACCTGGGGAAATGATCCAATTTGACTAATACTTTTCAGATGGGTTGAAACCACCAACTAGCTGTAGTTTACTACTCAGGCGAGATCTTTGGATGAAGATCATGACAGAGCATCCTTGTACTCCCTATGGTTACGATTGGTGGACTGGTACCTTTGCCCTGAAGATGGGCTACCGATTCTTTGGTGGTGATTTTTTTTTGTTTTTTTTTGGGGGGGAAGTGGTTTTTTGAATCTTTCTGATGTTCAATGATTGATGTCTTTATAGGAAATGTATAAATATCATATCAGACGGTAGGTGCTACAGTTCACATTGTAGGCTTTGCGATTTCAGAATCTGATTGGGAACCTAAGTAGATGAAGCTTTGCCACCTGCTTTTCCTCAACAGAAAACCACCTCTGCTTCTTGCTTTACCCTTTTGGGGTATTGAAAAACCATAAATTGATTTACAAAGAGGAGATAAACGCAACTATTGAAAAACACCAACAACTTTTGACAACCATGATCTGACGTGATGCTGATTTTAGGACTGGCCTTCGACATGAGAGGTTCTTGCAAGACCTACTCACCGCCGATCCTTACGGGACTCTGTAGTTCCTTTGAGAGGAGTCAAGGTTTTGGTGCCTCCAGCCTTTTCAAGCAACGTGCTTTGCGTTGGAATTGCTCTTTGATGCGAAATGCACCTTTGGTGACCTGGAATCTTTTGACGTATCGGACTGGTGGCTGGGTAGAAGGCTTGATGTTTCGTATCAGTTATATTCCCTTTTACATTTTGCTGATGGATTTTTTGATGGTGACTGGACTCGCTGCAGCTCTTATGATAAACCCCTTCTTCCTCTTCTTCTCGTACTTTCGTGGTTTGGTTGGGACTATCAGCCACAACTATATTTTGTGGCATGCTGCCGAACAGGCTAGTTTGTTAACAGTGCTTTGTGTTCCTCTTCTGGACATCATTCAACAAATCTTTGCAGTGATTGGCACAGTGAAGTGTCTTGTCTTCGACATTTGGGTTTACCCCTGGAGGGTGGGATGTTGGAAAAGCTTTGAGCACCTGACTCCTGCAGATTTCAAAACCTGATCGAATTCGCGACCAAAGCCAGAAGCGTTTTCTCAGCCTTTTCCCCACCTGGAGAACAATTTTGGGAGAGGGAGTTGCACCGGGAAAGAAACATTACCATGTGAACTGGATCGTTTGGGGTGCTTTGGTGTGGGTTGTACTTGGAGAATTTGGAGAGTAGGGATTTGCAGCAAATCAGATCCTGGAACCTGTGTAAATCAGGAAACACCTATATACATGCAGTACTTAAGTTCAGCTATATATATTTGCAAGATTTTGCTGGTTCAGAGCCAAAGGACAAAGATTGCTACATTTTCATACTCGAGAGGCTCGAAACGGTGGGCTGATGGTCAACGGCTGTGAGAGGATGACATATGACCCGTGAGGCTTTGACCGAAGAAGTGCCTTTGCTGGCCAGCGCGGCTTCTCAGAGATCCTAATACACACACACACATAGGTATCTGGGATGAGATCTCCCAGTGTTTGCCGCAAGAAGAATGAATGAGTTGCACCCTACAGAAGTCTTTCTGCTTGGCTGGCGGGCAGACTGCATTCGGAATGCATATTGTGGCTCAAGAAATTTCAGCTTGGACCAAAGCTTCTCAGTCAGTGATGTGTTTCCCTTGCGTTTGCCAAACTTTCGCTCCAAGTCATGTGATATTGGCACTTGTGTGTTGTGCCTTTCTGTGCAGTGAAGGAGCACGACACAACCTCCAGAGCTTTGAGGTGCTGCCTCCCTTCGCGAAGATGGTCAATGGGATCACCACAGATTTTATGCACCAAGAGGTGGAAAAACATTGCAGCCCCATGTGCGGCCCTGAGGCCCTCAAGCCCTTTCAGAACCTGGCAAAAGTCCGAGACACCGTGAGAAATCTACAGCTTCAAGCCTTATTAGAGCCCTGTGCTCCCCAACTCGGCCAATTGGCCGACTCTTTGTCGGCTCATCTGGGGCAGATGGCTCACCTCCATCGTGCGGCAGTACGTAACTCCATTGAGGCTTTGAGAGTTCACTACATGACCTTCCAGAAATGGAAGCACAAGGACTGGTTCGTTTGGTGGTGACTCAACCCTTTTTCCCGAATGCGTAGCGAAGGGTTCCCGTTTATAGTTGGGGTCTGGGGTTGGACCTGTGTTCGCGTCGCGTTGGTGGGCTAGTCGTGGGTGCGTTGTTAATTTCTCTCCATTGGGCGGTACATGCGCAGTGCGACGCAATCCTTACCTTCAAAGTGTGAGAAGTGGAGAAAGTCTCGCACGAAATGCTCGTTTTGGCGGTCCCAAGTCACAAAATATGAGGTCGTTTTCGCCTTTTGCGTGACAGGCGCAATACTTGGGAAGCGTGTCAATGCAAGCGCGTCGTTTTTTCGTGGCAGGCGCAGCACTTTGTGATGTGGCCTTTTGCGATGTCGTGGCAGGCGCAGCACTTTGTGATGCGATGAAAGTGCTTTTTCGATGAATCGCAGTGGCAGGGATGCGCAAACGTGACACCCTTGCAAATATCGTGGCAGGCGCAGCATTTGGTGAGCGTTTTGAAAAGTGGCGGAAGCTTCGCAAAAGACATACTTTTTGAGCTCTGTAAAAATGGCTTTATAAGAAAAACTCGCATGAAATCGTCGATTTTCGAGTTGAAAGTGTGAAATTTGAAGGAAGCCTCGCACGAAATGCTCGTTTTGGAAGCTTGTTGCTTCAAAAGTTGCGGAAGCCTCGCACGAAATGCTCGTTTTGGAAGCTTGTTGCTGGAAAATCGTTCTGACGTCGTTCCAGAGGTCGGAGTAGTGCTTTGTAGTACGGAGTAGTACTGGAGTAGTACGTTGTAGTACAGGAGTATTCGAGTATAGTAGTTTGTAGTACTGGAGTAGTACTTTGTAGTACGGAGTAGTACTTTGTAGTACTTTGTAGTACCAAGTAGTACTGGAGTAGTACTTTGTAGTACGGAGTAGTACTGGAGTAGTACTTTGTACTTTGTAGTACGGAGTAGTACTGGATGGAGGTCGTTCTGACGTCGTTTCGGTCGGAGTAGTACGAAGTAGTACTTTGTAGTACGGCATAGTATTGGAGTAGTACCGGACTAGTACGGAGTAGTACTTTGTAGTACTGGAGTAGTACTTTGTAG
>DF243171.1:0-18402 GCA_000507305.1 Breviolum minutum Mf 1.05b.01 | reverse complement strand
GGAGTAGTACTGGAGTAGTACTGGAGTAGTACTGGAGTATAGTACTTTGTAGTACGGAGTAGTACTGGATGGACGTCGTTCTGACGTTGTTTCGGTCGGAGTAGTACGAAATAGTACTTTGTAGTACGGAGTAGTACGGTTGTAGAGACGTGTTGTGGGAAGTGTTGTAGAGAAGTGTTGTGGGGAAGTGTTGCAGGAACGTGTTATGAAGAAGTGTTGGAGAGAAGTGTTGTGGAGAAGGTTGTGAAGGAGCGTTGCGAAGGAGAGTTGCGCCGAAGTGTTGTAGACAAGTGTTGTGAAGGAGTGTTGTGAAGGAGTGTTGTAGAGAAGTGTTGTGAATAAGTGTTGTGGAGAAGTGTAGCGGTGACGTGTTGTAGAGAAGTGTTGTAGAGAAGTGTTGTGGAGAAGTGGTGTGAGGGAGTGTTGTGAAGGAGTGTTGTAGAGAAGTGTTGTGGTGAAGTGTTGTAGAGAAGTGTTGTGAAGGAGTCTTGTTTGGAAGTGTGTGTGGGGAAGTGTTGCAGAGGTGTTCTGAAGGAGTGTTGTGAAGAAGTGTTGTCGAGAAGTCTTGAGGGGAAGTGTTGTAGAGAAGTGTTTTGAAGGAGTGTTGTGGAGAAGTCTTGTAGAGAAGTGTTGTAGAGAATTGTTGGAGAAGAATGTGTAGAGAAGTTTTGAAAAGAATCGTTGAAGAGAAGTGTTGGAGGAGAGTGTCATAGAAGTGTGTTGGAGAAGAGACTTGTAGAGAAGTGTTGTAGAGAAGTGTTTGAGAAGGGTGTTGGAGAATATTGTTGGAGAGATTGTTGTAGAGGAGTGTTGGGGAAGAGTGTTGGAGGGGAGTGTCGGAGAAGAGTGTTGTAGAGAGGCGTTGTGGAGAAGTGTTGGAGAAGAGTCTTGGGGAAGGCTGGTGCAGAAGAGTTTTGGAGAAGAGTGTTGTAGAGAGGTGTTGTAGAGAAGTGTTGTGAAGGAGTGTTGGGGAGAAGTGTTGTAGAGACATGATGTAGAGAAGTCTTGCGGAGAGGTGTTGTAGAGAAGTGTTGGAGAGGAGTGTTATAGAGAAGTGTTGGCCATCGCAGCACAGACACGAAATGCCGACAAATGCACATTTATTTGAGTATGAGTATGACCTTTTTCGCCACTTGCATATCTATTGCCAGGTCATCCTATGTTGTCTACACTTTCGACTATTTCCAAGAGCGAAAAAATATTACAGAAAAAATGGACACAAACGCACAGTGGTTTCATTCTAGCTGGTCCATTTTACCTAAACGTGTGAACATTCGGGTTCATGGTTTCCATCTTGTTTTTTCTCAGAAAAATTCACCCATTTTTTGAATTTAGATTTTTCAGCATCTCAGCACCCAACTCTGTTCGGAAGATGAGACACAAATGTTCGATTCAAACCATCTTTTCCCCAAGCGGGTTGACTCCGGGCACCGCGCAGCACGCCATGAGGAATCTGGCGATACCTACAAGTTCTTGGAGTGCAGGAAACTCGCAGAGGGGCTTGACATGAACGTCACCTTGCTCCTGAAGAACATGAAGTCTGACCTCATCCCAAAGGCTTCTGAAGTACTCTTCGCTGTCAACAATGCCGAAGTGGCAAAAGTCCAGCAGCTAGTCAAGATCGAGACAGAGGAAAAACAGTCCAAGAAGGCTATGGAGGCAGCGCAGGACACCGACCCGTCTGACATAGAAACTATGGATAGGATGCAAGAGGAAATGCGGCACTTAAGGCATGACATTGACATGATTGGGAAAAACCTCAACCCAGCCAGCAAAATAATGAATGATTGCAAAAATGCAGCAATGTCTTGGGAATTTCAGCAAATTGCACTTGATCGTCTGCAATTTGTCATGGAGACAAATTCAGATCGATTCGAGTTTTCAGTGGATGTTGAAAGTGGCTTCGAGGATGCTATTTTCAGCTGGCTGTCTTTGGGCAAATTTAACTACCTCGTGTTGCAACTCTTGCATCCTGATGTGATCCCAGAAATTGATGAAATGATTTCGAATGAAGGCCAAAGGACTGACAAAATGTAGTTCATGCGGCATGAAGTCCGCCCGCAGAGGGGAAGAGTTCCTTTTCCGAAAGCAAAAGAGGAATTCCGGTTGCAGGAAGAGGCCGCGACTGTTCAGGACAGCGTCTCCACAGGGCTCCACACTTGTATATATATAGTTTAGGGCACTTTCCTATTCGAGGGTCATGTACCAAAATCTTGGAAAATTTTGGAAGACACATTTTTGATGCTGGAATCTTTGCGAATCTTTCATCAATCATTTCTGAAGCCTTTGCCCCAGACACCATTCTGGTAGTCTTTGGGACCCATCATGTGTCATGTGCTTCAAGGCCATCAAGTGAAGAATGCAAGATCTTTCAAGGAAGCGGATCCGGAGGAGTGAATGCTGTTGGTGAGTTTGGGGTGAGTTTGGGCACCGGTTTGGGCATCAGTTTGGGAGGAGATGGCCCTTCAGATGAAAGTGAAGGAACACCAAGAAACTGAGGTCCGAACCCTTGCGACTTGGTGAAGATTGGATAGACGCTGTCGACACGTAAGCTGCTTCTCTTTTTGCTAATGCTCATTCTAATGTTGACCGGCCTCCGGCCTTTGCATTTCAATTTCCCAGCCGCCTCTGGTCATTGCTTGGGTCGGTTTGTGGGAAACGCGGTCGTTGGAAGCAAAGCCAAGTTTTCTCACGTTTTGTCATCAGATGAGCGGTTTTCATCCAGCACTTGACGCTTTTTTCTAGCTTTCAGTTCCGCCAGTATTGCTATTGCATTTGGTGGCCGACCGAAGAAGTACCTTTGCTGGCCTGAGAGCGCGGCTTCTCAGAGATCCAAATACTACACAAATATAGGTATACGGCGGTATGTTGTTCTATGACATATCAAATCTCAAAATCCTAATGTCAAAAGATTCAAGAGGTTGCAAGCAGAGAATTCTTAAGAAATGACTGACAGAGGCCTTAAAAATCGTTTTTCGCTGCACCAAAAACAAGCGAAAAAAAGGCATTCGATTACGCTATTATGTATATACAGGATCAAACACTGCAAAAGTCTGGTATTTTTGAATGAGTTGGGCCCTTAAAAAATGTATGATTTGAGTTGGTGTCATGTTACATGACGAAGACTACCTAGGAAAACAGATCCATGGTATTGATACTTGGCTATATTATTTCGATCTGCTTGGGATGTACAAATTCTTGTTAGACAGAATAGATAGACTGAACAGCATGAAACCAGGGCCCGGAAGGTTGCAATTTCTTCGATGAGCATCCATGAGATTTTTTGGTTTGTTTGTCCGTTTTGAAGATATACACCGAACCCCTAGGACATTTTTTAGAATTAATAAAACACACCAAATAACTCTGAGCCAGTCGGTTGGTCTCCCCCAAAACGGTGGTTTAAATAGAGAATCCTTCCCCCAAATTTCATTTGGGGGCCAAATTCAGGTTCAGAAAACCCATATTGGTTGGAAGATTCGTTGTGATAATTTATGGTAAATTCTTCAAGCCTTCTGTTTGCAACTCGCCAGCTGCGGATTCAATTGTCGTTTTAGCTAGCTGAAACACCCAGATTCGCCATGATTCTTATCCTCCCTAAACTAACGGCAAAAAACAATCTCAGATGTGATTGTTTGCTCTCGCTTGGCTTGCTCTTTAGTGTTTCACTTTCACGTCTGAGTTTACGTCGGTCTTTCCTCACGTAAGGTAAACCAAAACAAGCACCTTGTTTTTTGTTAAACTCCAGCTGTGGTGGCTGTTTTCTTCTGCCAAAGGTTCAGAGCCTTCCGCGACCTTGCACAAGAACATGCTGCAGGGCAAGGAGCCGTCGCTTCAATGCTTTGACACTGTTGGGCGGATGGAAAACAAGCTAATATAACATCAAGCCATTTGATAGTAACGTATACCAAAGTTTCAGCAAGATATGATACTGGAAGCAACCAGCAACCAACTTCAGCGCAATCTACTGCTGATGGACTGCTGATGGACGGCTGCGTGCCGTGAAGTTCCCCGGAAACGACAGGAACATATCTCTCGAGATAGAAACTTCTAGCATCATCTGGCAGCCGGCCTGGAAACTGTTGGCGAGCCTAGCCTTGTGTTTGACCATGCCTTCTACCGCTGTTGATGCGTTATATGTTTGGAATTGTTTGGAAGATATTTGACCAACATTGGGCCAACACTAAATTGGCACGCAAATGAGGGTGAACTGTGAATTCCTTAATTTTGAATCTACTCAAGCTGTTTCTTTCATACATGTTGTGACCTCGCACATCCATGTCAATCTGTTCCAATAAACTCGGCTCCCAGGGTGAGTCAAGCGAAGAAACGACAAACATTGCTATGTGCTGCAACAGTTGATGCCACCTATGCCATAGGTTTCGGTCCTTGCAGGATTTTTGCTGCTGTTTTTCCATTCACAAAAAATATAAGATTTGAACAAAGAGCCATGGCTGGAACGACCATGAAGAACGCGCTGTTTTTTGAGGTTCGCGCATCTTGGATTATTCTTGGATAGTTTAGGATTCGCATGCCTGAATTATGTCAAGAAGAAATCCTATCTGCCCTGCCTGCACTCAAACTGTCAGCCCTTGGCATGGAAAAAACCACTATGACTATGAAAATAACACAAAGCGGTCATTTGATATTTACTTTTCGCTTCTGACTTCTCTTGACAGTGTTTGGTTCGTAGTTGGATGTTTTGAAAGTTTTTTTCTCTCCTTCCTTGCCAGGGGCAGGTCCCTTACCAAACCTAGCCACACTGAGGACGCGCCCTACCTGAACGCGGAGAAGCACGTACGGAGGCCTCTCCGAAAGATTTGGCTTCTTGCAGCTTGGCCTTCCACAAAGTGGCCGTGAAGGGGTTGAAAATGACCCAAAGCTTTTAAGCCACAGGTAAACGGTGAGAAACAAAGAAAAGGCCATACAGTATTTGAACTTGAATTCGAGTAAGATGTATTATATGTATACCATATGTACATGACTGTATATCGTTTAGATATTGCATTTTATTCTCACATTTCCATAGATAGAAAGTATGACAACATGATTATATTGGTGTATATTGATATTTCTACAGATCCTTTTTACACGCACACACAACCTGTAATTTGAGAGCAGTGACTTCGTTCAAAATTGCTTCACTGCACTTGGTGATTCCATGTCTGAACGATTTGAAAGAGAAGGTACAAAATCAATCTTGCATTTGTGTCCTCGTGCCATGCGCTTTCTTCTAGACTTCAGACTATTACCATCCAGCAGAACAGACACTTTTGGCCACTTCTGGGCACCCTGAGCCCTCGGTGCCTAAGAAATTTAACGCTGCGTCCTTGTCCCTCGCTTCTCAGGTTACGAGCCAATGAATCAAACGTTGTTATTTTTTGCAGCGGCAAGGCCGGTTGGGCAAGACGCCCAGGCTTGGTCCGCTAGGAGCTCTTTCCATTCCTTCAATGAAAACGTAGCATTGCATATTACTTGTCTGTCACCCTCCCTGAAATCAACATAGCACCTGAAAATTGATGGTTGGAAGACTACTTTCCTTTTGGGAAGGGTCATTTTCAGGCGCCATGTTGATTTTAGGGAGAGTACATGTATATGATATCCATGATGTCCAAATTCCGCACAAGTTCATCCATTGACTTGATGAAAGCGCTCCAAAAATTGCCAAATGGGATACATGCAGAGGCACTTGCACTGTGCACCATGCTGCTGAATAGTGATAGTGGCATCCATTTGAACCATGCCGATGTTGCTTGACTGCAGCTTTGGATGTTCTCTTCGAGACTTTGTTGCTGGAATTCTGCTGCCGTATTGTAGTATTTAGCTTACCTGCTTTACTTTTTCCATGGCAGTTTCAACATCAACGTCTTTCTCGAAATTCTACTAAAGCTAAGGTGAACGGCCAGACCGCACTGTTCTACGCGGCGAATCAGGTCAGGGTCAAACAGATTAGGGGTTTGCAACGGGCTAGGGTGGTGCGCAGGGATGCTGTTGAGGGTTTCACGGTACCATGTTGTGTCAGTGGTCGTTCGTGCTAACGGCTGTGTGAAACAAGTACCACGTCGGTTCCTTCATAGAGGGTAGCTGGAAGCTTTCTCAAGGTTCTTTTTTTTCGTAAAGGGTTGTTGTGGATTGCTTTACCCATTCTTGCATCCGCTAGCTTGGCAATAGTGTCCCTGTTCACCTGCCTTTCACCTCGAGTGTTCGCCCCTGACAAGGGACATGTGGAGACGATGACATATTTGATTGCGAAGGGCATGGATCCAAATTGCACTGACAAGAAGGGCAAAACTGCGCAGCTCGGCTGTTTTTGACTTGGGGCCGAGGGGTCAATCTTTGTTTAGTCCTAGCTTGCTGCTTGGTGGTTGGTGGGGGCGTTTTTAGACTAGACAAACCAGAAATTGGTCCCACAGGACAATTTTCAGTTAGAGCACCATCAGAAGCAAAAACACAAGGCATACAAGCAGAAGCACAAAGCACCCCTCCACTACACTAGACATGCCAGCAAAGCTGGCTGATACTCTATGATTCGACTTCAGGGAATCCTGTATTCAAGGCTCTACAGGGTCTGTTCAAATTGGACTGTCATACACTCATACACCATCTAAGCTTGGGAGTTTTGAGTCTTGACTGACGGAATTGTAGGATGACTTGCTGAAAGTTTGTGGCCACTTTTCTTTCATTTGTCATCTTAATCGGCAAGCATAGTCTCGGAGACGTCGTAGATTTCTGCTATCACTTTTTTGCAAATCCTAAGGAGATTTTACGCAAATAAGCGAAATAAGCCAAACAGGCTGGAGGTGACGCATGCCCTGGATCAAACCGAGCAGGACATTTTTTTGAAATTGTTGGCCGCTGGAAGCCTCAGCTGATTTTGATCCCAAATTATGCTTGAGCGGATTCCCTCAAAAGTGTTTGCGGAGTCTTCACATGTCTAACCCAGATGTCAAGTTCATATTGACATATATTGACCATGTTCTTGCCCCAAATGTGCGGGTCCAGGACAAAAAAGAGGTGCAGGTCGCAAGATGGAGGCACGATGCATTGGTGACCACTTGAAAGTCAACATGTTATTGCAATCATGAATCAGCATCATCGGCATCACTTACCATATATATAATATATGTACAAGACAGAGTTTTCAACAAGCTTCAGAACAATTGCCCACAAAAGCACTTTTCCATTTTCGATGATGTTTGATGGTTCTTTATTACTTGTGACACGAAACATGTGGCTTCAATGTCGAGCTCAAGTTGAATACTCAGAACATGATGACACATTCATGCATATGATATTAGTATATATAAATATATATTATATATAGATATACACAATATATTCAATATGTTCTATCTATCTCTTGCAGTGATGTGGGCCCACTGGAAGACGCCTGCGCATGGCTCGGAGGTGCTGCGCCTAAAAGACAGCGTGTGGAAAGTGAAGGGGAAACACACGTGAAGAAATTGCGTGCATGGGCGAACGAGTGGCCAACCCGGGGCCGAGCTGTTGGCACCTTGGACATATTTTATGATCGTTAAAGCCATGGAGGATAAGGATAGGGCCCGTTCCGGGGCCGGAAGTTTTGGTGTTGGTCCGAGGTCCGGAGTGTCAAACCAAATAAAAGGCTTAGGTGGCTAAAAAAGGTTTGTTCACATGCACTGCTTTGGAACGCCTTAATTTGTATCGTTTCCCATGAAACACGTGGTTTACTTTGGCGCTGTCACGTTGCTTAGGCAAGACATTCAGATACAAAGTCCAGGACAGGGAGATAGTCTTGTCAGGTCTTGTCGTCAATCTTTTTCAAAATCAGATCTTGAAATATTTAACGCATTCCATAAATGCGCAGATGGAATCTCTGCACATCGAGCCATTGCGAGGATGTGGTCAAAGTTACCAAAGACAAAGACTTTGTTGTTGTGGACAAAGCCCCGGAGTCCATCGCTGCTCGTTTGCGTATGTCTGAAAAAGATTTCGTTGTGGACCATGCGCAGTCACTTGGCTTCAATGTTGGGGATCCATGGCTATCCCATCCCCAGAAAGGACTCCAGTTCATGCGGGTGTGATGATTGAAACATTTTTTTAGTTTATTTGCTGCCAGTGTTTGCCAATTCCAACTTCCATATTTTCAATTTAATGTGAATCTAACAGATCTAACAGTTGCGCGCATATTTCATGAACCGGAACTCAGCATCCAAGTGTGGAAGAGTGTGCTATTGAGATGTCCTTGCGTCCTCAAATCATTTGGGCAGTAACATCATGCCCGGTGCAGAATCGCCGTGGAAGTTGACACGACCTAAGGCTGCTCTCAGACCAACCATGGTTCAAACGCCTTTCGTCCGAGGACATCCTGAAGAAATTTGACACAAAAAGTATCACTGGATTTCACCACAAACCTCATGAATGAACCTTGAAAGCTTTTCAAAGTTGTTGTCTGCTTTCTGAATATTCCAGAGCTCGGCACATGTGATGCGCTGCTGCCATGACTCATTCTCTTGAACCAACAGTGGCCAGGATTGGTGCAGTAACGTTGGTGTCATCGAGGACACAGGTGGTTCGGCTGCGGTGAATGCAATTAAGGCCTTGGCACGCAATGGTCGAAATACATTTTTCATCAATGCAGCTGTCATGCTTTGGAAAAGTAATGCCATCAAAAGGGGGAGAGGAGGGGCAGCAGGGGTAGAGGGTGCCATTGCATTAAGTGGGATGCCTGTCACTTTGCCAGGCTGTGCTGGCTGGTCGTGATCCCGAACAATTCACCCTACCACTTGTTGAAGCCAAGACAAAAAAGATCGCGGGCTATGTCCATGCCACTTGGCTGTGTACAATGGATGCTTCTCTCCGAAAGTGGTGATGTCAAGACTTGCATGTGAACAGATACCAAAACCTGGTTAATTGCTGTATATAGGGGATTTTACTACCGAGTTGTAGGCATTATAGGAAGCCAGTACAGGAATTCTTATGAACTAATCAGTGTTGTGGCATGCATGTCATTTTTGAACGCTGTTCGAGATCGTTAATGTCAACCCTTGATTCATAGACCATGTCTGTTTACTTCGGGGGATGCCCCAGAAAAGAGATAGATTGCTGCTAAGATGGGACACCCCCAATCCAACAGGGCACGGGGGTAATGAATCCTGGGTCAACATCACACTACATGTCAGCCTCTTCGCTGTGACTTTTGCCATCCAAGGCTGTCCACAAACCGGAGAGGAGCGAATTGAACATCGCTCACTTGAAAGTGACTCTGATCATTTCAGTTAACGCCAACTTTGACGTGACAATTTATTTCGCATTGTGACATTGCCTTTTTTAGCAATTGTTTCATCTCTCAGGTTGACGAAGCTTTCCGGGGACAAGGCCTTGGAGGTCTTTTAATATCAGCCGCGGAAGAGGTATCGCGATCTTTGGATGCAACATGATTTGGAACTTTGACTCTGCAAAATGCAGGCAAACAGTGTGACACATTGTTACACTTTGATTGCTTAACGGCCCTGGTCTGAGGCTTAAAATGGAGCTGCACCAAGACAACATTATCAGTCCTTGAAGTGAATGTGACCTGGACTATGCCCATATTTTTTTGTCGGAGTCACTGTCCCTTCTAAGTTGACTGATTGCTCGTATGTTCTTATTTGATCTTATTTGATATGTCTTATGACCTGCTTACACCTCTTTACTTGCAATTTCTGTTGGGAGGGCAGGTTTGAGAAGTATCTCTAAGATCCTTTGGAACTATTCGTAAAGTGCTTGGAACTATATGCAAGTTGTTTGGAACGATTGATAAATGCTCACAACTGTGTTTTGTAAGTATGCAGATAAAACAAACGCCGGTGTGTGGCCCTCAAGCCAAGACAACTGTCTTGTCTATACGACGATCTTGTTTCTGTTTGAATAATGTTGGCAAATATGTTGGCATACTTTTTTAGGAGCTACAGGTGTCGGGTGGTAGCTAGTGGCTTGACACTCGACTCTTCATAGTTGAATTGTCCTTCGTAAATCACTTCGCTGACGAAAGGGGAACGCACTTACTTCCGATCACGGCACCGCCTAGGCTCCCGCGGTCCAATGTTACACAAAAGCTGGGTTCGAAGTTAAGTCTTTCGCCACTGCGTATTGGGGGCTGCCGAAGCAGCACGAGGGATCGGTATGGCTGTACATGTCCAAGGTGCCGCACCTCAATCCTCAATCAATTTCATGCATACTGCCGATACTGCCTACATGTTTTTAAAACCAAATTTTCTTGCTTTTTACTTGAAGCTGAGGTATTTTCACCATTTTTCAGCTATCTATATCTTCATCATAATTCATTGGATGTTTAGTTCTTGGCTTTTGAAACATGCCGTCTTTGAATGGATTTGAATTTTGCATCATTTCGCCCCATTTGTGTTGGGAAAAAATCCACTTGACACGCTTGAAGCATGCCGGATGGTGCCGTGTCAGTGCAGGTGCAGAAACACCAGCCTGTCAGCGTGGAACAGTGAGAGCCCCTGTGGTGACCTCTTCAATTTTTCTTCATGCATGTCACAAAAAGACAAAGGAGGAAATCAAAGATCTCTAAAGACATCGAGGAGAAAAATTCATGGAAAACTCAGAAATAGTATGAGGAAAACAGTAACGGCGTCTACATTTACCATTATTTACCTCGTGAAGAGGTGCCCACAGTCATCAGCCAATGTGAAAAGATGTTTCACCGCGTACTTCGCCCTGCGAAGCTTTGAAAGCGCACCTTCCAGATAGATTCATGAACAGGCTCAAAAAAGAGTGTATCAAAGACGATGATGACTTCCTTCTCGTGCAATAAAGTATTGGCTGAGACGCATGAGAGCCTCAGGTCAACAAGATGCGTTGGTTCTTCGTTTTGACTGCAAATTTCACATCATTTTGCTTTTCCTCTTAGCTCCAAGTGCCGCGCCAAGGGGTGTGCCAGCGGTCCCATGGATGTGACGTCCGTGGCTTTTCAGTTCAGAGAGAGGCGAGGCCTGTGTCGGTCGGTTTGTGGGAAACGCGGTCGTTGGAAGTAAAGCCAAGTTTTCTCACGTTTTGTCATCAGAGCAGTTTTCATCCAACACTTGACGCTTCTTTCTAGCTTTCAATTCCGCCAGTATTGGTATTGCATTTGGTGGCCGACCGAAGAAGTGCCTTTGCTGGCCTGAGAGTGCGGCTTCTCAGAGATCCAAATACTACACAAATATAGGCATGTTGTTTTATGACATATCAAATCTCAAAATCCTAATGTCAAAAGATTCAAGAGGTTGCAAGCAGAACATTCTCAAGAAATGACTGACAGAGGCCTTAAAAAATCGTTTTTCGCTGCACCAAAAACAAGCGAAAAAAAGGCATTCGATTACCCTATTATGTACAGGATGAGATACTACAAAAGTCTGGTATTGTTGAATGAGTTGGGCGCTTAAGAGATGCATGATTTGAGTTGGTGTCATGTTACATGACGAAAAATACCTAGGAAAACAGATTTTGGTGATACCGTCCATGGTATTGATACTTGATTATATTTCCATCTGCTACATCTTGGGATGTACAAATTCTTGTTGGGATAGACTGAACAGCATAAAACCGGGGCCTGGAAGGTTGCAATTTCTCCGATGAGCATCCATGAGATTTTTTGGGTCCGTTTGTCCCTTTCGAAGATATTCACCGAAACCCTAGGAATCATGGTCAGAACGGACTTTTTTTAGAATTAATAAAGCACCAACTAACTCTCAGCCCGTCGGTTGGTCATCCCCCAAGACGGTGGTTCTAAATAGGGAATCATTCCCCCAAATTTCATTTGGGTTTTCATTTGGGGGCCAAATTCAGGTTTAGAAAAAAAAGATATTTTGGTTTGAAGATTAGTTGTGATGATTTATGGCAAATTCTTCAAGCCTTCTGTTTGCAACTCATAAGCTGGGAATTCAATTGTCGTTTTAGCTGGCTGAAACACCCAAATTCGCCATGATTCTTATCCTCCTTAAACTAACGGCAAAAAACAATCTCAGATGTGATTGTTTGCTCTCGCTTGGCCTTAAATGCCCTAGGTTGAGTTTACCTTGGGTGAACGGAAAAACAAAAAGACATCAGAACTTCCGTTGCTCTTCAGTGTTTCACTTTCTGAGTTTACGTCGGTCTTTCCTTACGTAAGTTAGCTCAAGTTAAACCCCAGCTGTGGTGGCCGTGGCTTCAAGCGTTTTCTGCTGCCAAAGATGCAGAGCCTTGCGCGACCTTGCACAAGAACATGCTGCAGGGCAAGGAGCTGTCGCTTCAATGCTTTGACACTCTTGGGCGGATCGAAAACAAACTAATATAGAATCAAGCCATTCGATAGTAACATGTACCAACGTTGCAGCAAGATACGATACCGGAAGCAATCAGCAACCAACTTCAGCGCAATCTACTGCTGATGGACTGCTGATGGACTGCTGATGGACGGCTGTATGCCGTGAAGTTCCCTGGAAATGCCAGGAACATTTCTCTGGTAGATTGAAACTAGCATCATCTGGCAGCCGGCCTGAACACTGTTGGTGAGCCTAACCTTGCGTTTGACCATGCCTTCTAGCGCTGTTGATGCCTTTATTTATATATGTTTGGAAGATATTTGGCCAATATTGGGCCAAAACTAAATTGGCACGCAAATGCATGTGAACTGTGAATTCCTTCATTTTGATTCTACTGAAACTCTTTCTTTCCATGTTGTGACCTCGCACATCCATAACTCGGCTCCCAGGGCGAGTCAAGCAAAGAAAAGACAAACATTGCTATGTGCTGCAGCAGGTGATGCCATCTATGCCATAGGTTTCGGTCCTTGCAGGATTTTTGCTGCTGTTTTTCTATTCGCAAAAAGTATTTGATTGAAGAGCCATGGCTGGAACGACCATGAAGAACGCGCTGTTTTTTGAGGTTCGCGCATCTTGGATTATTCTTATGGGTATTTTAGGATTCGCATGCCTGAATTATGTCAAGAAGAAATCGTATCAGCCACACTGAGGACGCGCCCTACCTGAACGCGGAGAAGCACATAACGGAGGCCTCTTCGCAAGATTTGGCTTCTTGCAGCTTGGCCTTCTGGAAAGTGGCCGTGCAGGGGTTGAAAATGACCCAAACCTTGTAAGCCACAGGTAAACGGTGAGAAACAAAGAAAAGGCCATACAGTATATGAACCTGAATTCGAGCAAGATGTATCATATGTACATGTTTATATTGTACATTCTTTAGATGTATTGCATTTTATTCTCACATTTCCATGGATAGAAAGTATGATGCTGTATATATATATATATATTTAAAAATTTACATATATATTGACTTGACATTTCTACAGATCCTATTTACACCCACACATAACCTGTAATTTGAGAGCAGTGACTTCGTTCAAAATTGCTTCACTGCACTTGGTGATACCATGTCGAAACGATTTGAAAGAGAAGGTACAAAACGAATCTTGCATTCGTGTCCTCGTGGCCATGCGCTTTCTTCTAGACTTCAGACTATTACCATCCAGCAGAACAGACACTTTGGGCCACTTCTGGGCACCCTGAGCCCTCGGTGCCTAAGAAATTTAACGCTGCGTCCTTGTCCCTCGCTTCTCAGGTTACGAGCCAATGAATCAAACGTTACTATTTTTTGCAGCGGCAAGGCCGGTTGGGCAAGACGCCCAGGCTTGGTCCGCTAGGAGGTCTTTACATTCCTTCAATGAAAACGTAGCATTGCATATTACTTGTCTGTCACCCTCCCTGAAATCAACATAGCACCTGAAAATTGATGGTTGGAAGACTACTTTCCTTTTGGGAAGGGTCATTTTCAGGGGCCATGTTAATTTTTAGGGAGAGTACATGTATATAATATCCATGATGTCCAAATTCCGCACAAGTTCGTCCATTGACTTGATGAACGCGCTCCAAAAATTGCCAAATGGGATACATGTAGAGGCACTTGCACTCTGTACCATGCTGCTGAATAGTGATAGTGGCATCCATTTGAACCATGCCGATGTTGCTTGACTGCAGCTTTGGATGTTCTCTTCGAGACTTTGTTGCTGGAATTCTGCTGCCGTGTTGTAGTATTTAGGTTACCTGCTTTACTTTTTCCATGGCAGTTTCAGCATCAACGTCTTTCTCGACATTCTACTAAAGCTAAGGTGAACGGCCAGACCGCACTGTTCTATGCGGCGAATCAGGTCAGGGTCAAACAGATTAGGGGTTTGCAACCGGCTGGGGTGGTTCGCAGGGATGCTGTTGAGGGTTTCACGGTACCATGTTGCGTCAGTCGTCGTTCGTGCTAACGGCTGTGTGAAACAAGTACCACGTCGGTCCCTTCATAGAGGGTAGCTGGGAGCTTTCTCAAGGTTCTTTTTCTTCGTAAAGGGTTGTTGTGGATAGCTTTACCCATTCTTGCATCCGCTAGCTTGGCAATAGTGTCCCTGTTCACCTGCCTTTCACCTCGAGTGTTCGCCCCTGACAAGGGACATGTGGAGACGATGACATATTTGATTGCGAAGGGCATGGATCCAAATTGTACTGACAAGAAGGGCAAAACTGCGCAGCTCGGCTGTTTTTGACTTGGGGCCCAGGGGTCAATGTTTGTTTAGTCCTAACTTGCTGCTTGGTGGTTGGTGCGGGCGCTTTTAGACTAGACATACCAGAAATTGGTCCCACAGGACAATTTTCAGTTAGAGCACCATCAGAAGCAAAAACACAAGGCATACAAGCAGAAGCACAAAGCACCTCTCCACTACACTAGACATGCCAGCAAAGCTGGCTGATACTCTATGATTCGACTTCAGGGAATCCTGTATTCAAGGCTCTACAGGGTCTGTTCAAATTGGACTGTCATACACTCATACACCATCTAAGCTTGGGAGTTTTGAGTCTTGACTGACGGAATTGTAGGATGACTTGCTGAAAGTTTGTGGCCACTTTTCTTTCATTTGTCATCTTAATCGGCAAGCATAGTCTCGGAGACGTCGTAGATTTCTGCTATCACTTTTTTGCAAATCCTAAGGAGATTTTACGCAAATAAGCGAAATAAGCCAAACAGGCTGGAGGTGACGCATGCCCTGGATCAAACCGAGCAGGACATTTTTTTGAAATTGTTGGCCGCTGGAAGCCTCAGCTGATTTTGATCCCAAATTATGCTTGAGCGGATTCCCTCAAAAGTGTTTGCGGAGTCTTCACATGTCTAACCCAGATGTCAAGTTCATATTGACATATATTGACCATGTTCTTGCCCCAAATGTGCGGGTCCAGGACAAAAAAGAGGTGCAGGTCGCAAGATGGAGGCACGATGCATTGGTGACCACTTGAAAGTCAACATGTTATTGCAATCATGAATCAGCATCATCGGCATCACTTACCATATATATAATATATGTACAAGACAGAGTTTTCAACAAGCTTCAGAACAATTGCCCACAAAAGCACTTTTCCATTTTCGATGATGTTTGATGGTTCTTTATTACTTGTGACACGAAACATGTGGCTTCAATGTCGAGCTCAAGTTGAATACTCAGAACATGATGACACATTCATGCATATGATATTAGTATATATAAATATATATTATATATAGATATACACAATATATTCAATATGTTCTATCTATCTCTTGCAGTGATGTGGGCCCACTGGAAGACGCCTGCGCATGGCTCGGAGGTGCTGCGCCTAAAAGACAGCGTGTGGAAAGTGAAGGGGAAACACACGTGAAGAAGTTACGCGCGTGGGCGAACGAGTGGCCAACCTGGGGCCGAACTGTTGGCACCTTGGACGTATTTTATGATCGTTAAAGCCATGGAGGATAAGGATAGGGCCCCTTCCGGGGCCGGAAGTTTTGGTGTTGGTCCGAGGTCCGGAGTGTCAAACCAAATAAAAGGCTTAGGTGGCTAAAAAAGGTTTGTTCACATGCACTGCTTTGGAACGCCTTAATTTGTATCGTTGCCCATGAAACACGTGGTTTACTTTGGCGCTGTCACGTTGCTTAGGCAAGACATTCAGATACAAAGTCCAGGACAGGGAGATAGTCTTGTCAGGTCTTGTCGTCAATCTTTTTCAAAATCAGATCTTGAAATATTTAACGCATTCCATAAATGTGCAGATGGAATCTCTGCACATCGAGCCATTGCGAGGATGTGGTCAAAGTTACCAAAGACAAAGACTTTGTTGTTGTGGACAAAGCCCTGGCGTCCATCGCTGCTCGTTTGCGTATGTCTGAAAAGATTTCGTTGTGGACCATGCGCAGTCACTCGGCTTCAATGTTGGGGATCCATGGCTATCCCATCCCCAGAAAGGACTCCAGTTCATGCGGGTGTGATGATTGAAAGAACATTTTTTAGTTTTTTTGCTGCCAGTGTTTGCCAATTCTAGCTTCCATATTTTCAATTTGATGTGAATCTAACAGATCTAACAGTTGCACGCATATTTCATGAACCGGAACTCAGCATCCAAGTGTGGAAGAGTGTGCTATTGAGATGTCTTTGCGTCCTCAAATCATTTGGGCAGTAACATCATGCCCGGGGCAGAATCGCCGTGGAAGTTGACACGACCTAAGGCTGCTGGCAGACCAACCATGGTTCAAATGCCTTTCCCCTGAGGACATCCTGAAGAAATTTGACACAAAAAGTATCACTGGATTTCACCACAAACCTCATGAATGAACCTTGAAAGCTTTTCAAAGTTGTTGTCTGCTTTCTGAATATTCCAGAGCTCGGCACATGTGATGCGCTGCTGCCATGACTCATTCTCTTGAACCAAACAGTTGCCAGGATTGGTGCAGTAACGTTGGTGTTATTGAGGACAATGGTGGTCGGGCTGCAGTGAATGCAATTAAGGCCTTGGCACTCAATGGTCGAAATACATTTTTCATCAACGCAGCTGTCATGCTTTGGAAAAGTAATGCCATCAAAAGGGGGACAGGAGGGGCAGCAGGGGTAGAGGTTGCCATTGCATTAAGTGGGATGCCTGTTTCTTTGTCAGGCTGTGCTGGATGGTCGTTATCCCGGACACTTCACCCTACCACTTGTTGAAGTGAAGACCAAAAAAATCGCCGGGTACGTCCATGCCACTTGGCTGTGTACAATGGATGCTTCTCTCCGAAAGTGGTGATGTCAAGACTTGCATGTGAACAGATACCAAAACCTGGTTATTTGCTGTATATAGGTGAATTTACTACCGAGTTGTAGGCATTATAGGAAGCCAGTATAGGGATTCATATGAGCTAATCAGTGTAATGGCATGTCATAGGGGTTTTGAACGCTGTTCGGGAGCGCTAATGTCAACCCTTGATTCATAGACCATGTTTGTTTTCTTTAGGGGATGTCCCAGAAAAGAGATAGATTGCTGCTAAGATGGGACGACCCCAATCCAACAGGGCAGGGGGGTTATGAATCCTGGGTCACCATCACACTACATGTCAGCCTCTTCGCTGTGACTTTTGCCATCCAAGGCTGTCCACAAACCGGAGAGGAGCGAACTCAACATCGCTCACTTGAAAGTGACTCTGATAATTTCAGTTGACGCCAACTTTGACATGACAATTTATTTATCAGCCTCCGGCTAATGCCGCCGGCCTTTGNGAGTTTTGAGTCTTGACTGACGGAATTGTAGGATGACTTGCTGAAAGTTTGTGGCCACTTTTCTTTCATTTGTCATCTTAATCGGCAAGCATAGTCTCGGAGACGTCGTAGATTTCTGCTATCACTTTTTTGCAAATCCTAAGGAGATTTTACGCAAATAAGCGAAATAAGCCAAACAGGCTGGAGGTGACGCATGCCCTGGATCAAACCGAGCAGGACATTTTTTTGAAATTGTTGGCCGCTGGAAGCCTCAGCTGATTTTGATCCCAAATTATGCTTGAGCGGATTCCCTCAAAAGTGTTTGCGGAGTCTTCACATGTCTAACCCAGATGTCAAGTTCATATTGACATATATTGACCATGTTCTTGCCCCAAATGTGCGGGTCCAGGACAAAAAAGAGGTGCAGGTCGCAAGATGGAGGCACGATGCATTGGTGACCACTTGAAAGTCAACATGTTATTGCAATCATGAATCAGCATCATCGGCATCACTTACCATATATATATATATATATGTACAAGGCAGAGTTTTCAACAAGCTTCAGAACAATTGCCCACAAAAGCACTTTTCCATTTTCGATGATGTTTGATGGTTCTTTATTACTTGTGACACGAAACATGTGGCTTCAATGTCGAGCTCAAGTTGAATACTCAGAACATGATGACACATTCATGCATATGATATTAGTATATATAAATATATATATTATATATAGATATACACAATATATTCAATATGTTCTATCTATCTCTTGCAGTGATGTGGGCCCACTGGAAGACGCCTGCGCATGGCTCGGAGGTGCTGCGCCTAAAAGACAGCGTGTGGAAAGTGAAGGGGAAACACACGTGAAG
>DF243170.1:6688-40298 GCA_000507305.1 Breviolum minutum Mf 1.05b.01 | reverse complement strand
GTTTGTTTTTGGAGAGAATAGACAGCCACTGTGTTTGCTTTAGAAGAGAACCAGTTTAGGTTCTGTTTAGACTGCGTAGCTCCGTGTTTAGAAGATAGTTTGCTGAGTTTAGCAGAGCTTAGACTTGAGGAAGTCTGGAAGAGTTTCACTGAGCACACTAAACGTGTGGATGTTTGGCTCAAGAACGACAGTGAAAAAGGTCCGTAATTCTCTTACGTGGTTTTCACACACGTCCACGCGCAAGTCGCGTCATCGCATGGAGGCAGGTTGATGCCCTTACGGCGGGATCTAAAGAGAAGGATCCCGCACTAGCCTCTGTATTGGCGGGTGCACGTGGGGTTTACGCGCACTGCGGCATCCCACATTGCTAGAAACTGATTGCGCGCCCACTGGCCTCGATGTGGCACCACTGCTGGTCACCTGGATGCTCTCGCGGTTGTATTGCTCACCCGTCTTGATTAACAGTGCATGGGATCTTAACATATTGATAGATCACCTCTCGCACTAGTATGGTGAAGGCAACAGCGCCCAGCCGTGCAATCATATAGTGTTGTCACCTGAGAGCACTTAGGAGAATAGGCCAAGGAATGTCCCATCTGGCAAGATGGTACTTGAACGCGTTGGTCTGAACTAATGTCAATGTGTTCAGCCTTCAAGTCGAAGAGCAGAATACATCTTGAGGGTGTTTCTATGATAGTTCCACAGGTTGCAAAGCACCCTAATATGTGGACATAGGTGGAATCCGAACCCAACTCAAGGCCCCTTTGTAAGGATCACCATTATCAGGACAATTCATGGTCATCCCCTGGCTGAGAATGTCCTGGCACTTTTCCAGAGTGTCTGAAACTGGGTTAATGTAACCCGTGGTCAAGCATCACCAGTCCTGATAGGGTCAATGTACCTTCTGAGCAGTAGGTCCCTACTCCATGACAACTGCAACTGGGTGGCGAGAGCAAGAGGTATAAAGTACACCTGTCTGTAACACCTTATAGCTCCATCTCCCTGCTGGAGAGGTAGCTGCGCCCAGTCACTGCATCCCATGTTGCAAAAAATTCCAGAGGCAACTCAATGGTGGAGCAGCATGGAGCTCTTAGGCACACTGTTCGCCTTAATTGCCACCTAACCAGGTCAATGTGCACCAGTGCCGAGTCTATGCTCCTTGTTTTGTACTTGCCCCAGAGCGATGGAACTTGTCCGAGGCAAGGGAATCTCCGTAACCCTTTTGGCTCAAGTGCTGGGGCGACTCAACCCTTTCTCTGTGTGAACACAACGACAAGGTGCCTCAGCCTCTCTCGGAGTGTTTTCGTGCAGATCTGAGTTTGGAACTTGTCTCCTCTAATGCCGCCCCTTCGTGATGACCAATACATCAGCCTCTCTCCGACTGACTCTCCTGCGGATGATGCCGAAATTGATTCAGGTGCTGCTGCACTTGGTCCGGCCTTGCAAGAGGAATGCCGGCAAGTCGGGAAGGGTCTGACCCGATTGCCAGCTGATACTCCGCGTACTCCTGGCCCTAGGAGTGTGGATTTTCAGCAATTTTGTGATCGACTACAAACTGACCTTCCAGGTGACTCTCATGGCAGAGGAAGCTTCGATACAAGTGCCCGGTTTGCAGCTGGGGACCCTGGTGCCAAATTCGGTGCAGCTGCACCATTGGAGTATGAGGTCACCGGGGAGATCGACATCCCACTGGGAGTTGATCTTTGGTTTTGTCTTGCGGCAGTGTGGATATCTGGTGGAATTTCACACCGTATATGTCATGGTGAACAACCGAGAGTTGGCAAACCACAAGCGACAAGATCCCTCCCTGCCTCACTGGCCGGCAGCTGCTAGATGGTGGCATAGTCGCCTCAAGCTCATTGGGCCTCACAAGGAGAAAACGGAACTACTACTCTTCCCCATTTCTGCAACTACCGGGCTACATCATGTGCACCCCACCTGGGCAGGCACCTTCGTACTGTGGCAATGTTCCCTGGGATCAACTTTGTCCTGCTTGATAGCGATTGTTTACCTGTTACTTTGTTTGAAGTTGAAGACCTGTGGACAGAGGCCAAACTTGACATGTTCAAAATCTAACCAAAAGGCTTCAATTGTTCCTGGCTATCCAAATCTGCATCTAAGGAAGAAATGCTTGCGCAGGTTGAGGGCAACATGGCTGAAACGCTGGATGTTTTGCAATCCATGAGTTCCCTCTTGAAGAACAAGGATGAAACAGCTGAGTGAAATTGCCACAATTAAATGGCAGTTAACTTTATTTTGCCCAGCCCCTGCATGGCCCAAAGATCAAACTGGAACATGTGGTTTCTTTACACGAACTGAGACTATATACTATATGTATAATATTGATTTATATATACATGCTTTCTGTATACACACGTATGTTGGGATGGGCAGTATAGTGTTTTTGGCTGGCAACTATCAAAACATATCAAAATTGTTTGGAGTCACTCAAAAATTTGAGTTGCGGCAGCTACACTGACCGAACGACCGATGAATTTTAGGCGTCTGAAGAAAAGTGTGGTGATCAAAAAACACGTTGACATGTAGTGTCTTAATTTCCTCAATGCCTGAGCATGCATGTTGCAATTTTTGCACGCTCTGATCACAAATTGTCCCCAATTGCCTGGAGGTGCTGGTGGCTTTGGAACTGAGGATTCAATGACCTTGAAGTTTGGAACCCCAGTTTGAATCAGAGTTTCAATTGAAACCGGGAAATTGAGTGAAACCTTTCGATTTGAGAGAAACCTATGATCGAAATTGTCCAAATGAAATTCTTTTTCATGAGATCGAATCAAGAAAACTGCACGACAGTGTAAGATAGCCATTCCAATTTGCATTATGTATATACTTATATAAATCCTCTTGATGGAAGTCCACCCACATTCTTGATTTCCCGAACATTCATCCGCTGCAGCATGATCCTTAAGGCCTTGATCGATGAGGCTATGGCAGGTCTCTGAAGGTGCCACTGACCCGCTCTGCCTGCCTTTTTGGCCCGATTTCCAGCACATTCAGAAAGTGGCATCCCTCAAGCACACCCACTACGGGCCTTCGCACGATTCCGCACAGACCCACAGGTTGTGTACACACAACATCGTGTCTGCAGCACTCGAAGGGGCTCTTGTGGTTACCGAACCACACTCCAAACTCAACGCTGGGCTTTTTGTGATTTTTCGATCCACTCACCCACCACTCTTTGACTGGAATGCCTGGTCACTCCGCTTCAGGAGTTCCCCAGGTTCAGTTACTGATGAGGAACTCAAGGAGGAAGCCTCCAATTTGGCTGTGACCTTTTGGGGCAGAATTGGTGAGTTTTTAATGTGTTCGCGCACTGGCAGTGAGCTTAGTCCCGATGAGAAGGCGCTCTGGATTCAATCTGGTTTGGCGGTATCGCCTTTGATGGGCACTGTCTGCAGTACTCCTTGGACTTCTGCCTGGCATGGGCATTGATTGGTGAATGGACATCCAGGGTCCTCTTTCCTGTCCCCAAAGACCCCTGGCCTAGACATGGGCATGCGGGTGCCCTCCTTCAGAATTATCAAAGCCGTACACCTCGGATTGTGGCGTGGGCACGAGCAGCCTTTGAACAAGGCGCCCTTCCATCCTTGCTGATGATGCCTGGTCTTGCACCGGTCCTTAGTCTCCCAGGAGATCGTATGTTCCAGGTCACGGAAGTTACAGATGGCCATCAGAGACCAGCTATTATGCATGCCTATGGAGGAGCCAAGCTGGGTATGGAAAGATCTCTTGCCTCGATTGCACCTGAAGGGTGGCTTCCTATGGCTGCTGCTATGCTCGGCACCGTGGATGAACCGCCTATGTGGGCCAGTGTTGGGCTCCGCCCAGTCGTCGGCACAACCATTGACTTCAGGGTGCTACCTCCCATACTTTCGGAAAGGGAGAAACTGCTCATGCTCTCGTGTTGGCAACAGTGGTTTCTGAAAGCGTAGTGTTTCACTCTTCTTACTAGGTGTCTTGTTGGTTTGGGTTTTTGGTTGCGGTGGTGTTGGGTTTTGCTGTTTTTCGTTTGGTTTTTTGTTTTTGTGACACCTAGGTATCTGTTTCACTTTTATTCTCCTACGTGGGAATGGACAATCTAAACAAAAGGATTGATGACCGTCTGAGCTTCAAGCGCGCACGGCACCGGCGGAAAAAAAAATCTCGTGTTGGCAACAGTGGGATCCAACCAGTGTCCCGGGCTCTGCCCTGTCCCAATGGCTTGCTGGAATCGAAGTGGAGCATGGACCGGATGGGCTTAGCTCCCCTACCTATTTGAAGCAGAACTTCAACGGTCAAGAGGCAGCTGATCTCTATCAAGCTGTCCACCTACATACCCTGGAAGACCTTGCGGAGCCTGGCCCTTACCCTAAGGTCATCAGAGTCATCAGCCAGTTTGCGCTCAGAATCATTACCTATGAGTATCCCTTGGATGCCATCCTTGCAATTTATTTTCTCTCGGTCACAGGGCATTTGCCAGACAAGTTCCCCCACAACCAGTGGATTGAGGCGGTAAGGTGGCATGGTGACACCAAGATTGCTGCCATTATCCATACTGATGCCGAACGGGCAGATGCCAAAATTATACTTGCAACTTTGGAGAATGTGGTGGTTGAAGCTGAATCCAAGCATGGGGTGGTGGTGTGGTCGAGTGCACAGAATGGCCCTCCAACCATCCCGACTGACTCCTATCCTTTCCAGCTCATTGTGTTACCTGGGGAGGAAATCCAACGGCACCTCCCTGAGACCTTGCATGTGGAAGCAACGGGACTCGGGGATAGGGACCTCTCGTACCCTATCCCCTGGGATATCTCGATCCGATCGGATAAAGAAGGGCAGTCGGTCTACGGACCTTCACTTGCTCCTATGGAAGAAACTGTTGCAGTTCCTGGTCCCTTCGGAGGCTCTCAAACCCTACAGGTCACTGCATTAGGAAGGAGCAAAGCTGCCCATGAGTTCTTGGTGCTGCATTATTTTGGTGTGGACAGTGCCATGTACTCACGTCGGAAGTCTTGCCGGCGGTTCAGCTCCCGGGTGCCTCAGCCCGCCGGGCCACTGCATTGGAAATTTTTGGTGCCTCGCACATAACGCCGTCACACCGCAGAATGCCTCATGTCTTGTGGACCGACTCAATGACCTTGATGTGGAACCTTTTGATGGGAGGTAGAATGGGAAGATACACGGGCTCCCCCGACACCCTTTTGTTAGACCAGCGTATTGACCTTAGGGGTTTTTCTGCCGGCAGCTTTGCTGGCCTGAGCATTTTGCATCTATTGTGGAAGATCCCAAATGTAGTGACGAATGGCAAGCTAGGGGCAATTGCTTGTCCTCCGCAACTGATCGTCACTCCACCGATTGCTCATACCCTTCATCTGTTGCACTATGAGGCTGATCAATTATGTGTGTGGAAGCCTGGTCAACATCAACTGGATCAGCTCCAGATCCGTTATACATATGTTTCCACTGAGGGCCCAGCTTATAAAGAGCACTTTGGAGCCAAGGAGCACAATTACTCTCATTGGCTCAGTCTCAATCATGCGGCAGGGTGGTGGGATCTTGCCAGGTTCCTCTTCGTGAACCCGGAGGCGGCTTGCTCTGCTAAGAGAGACGCCACTCCTTTGCGTCTGCTTTCGTGGCTGAGCTTTCGTCTTGAACCAGCGGTGGATGAGCTTATTGAGGCCACCATGCTCCATCTTTCTACAGTGGAGGAGGTGAAGGACAGTGGTCTCCTTGCATTGGGCACAACGCATCTGGAAATGGAAACTCCTTTTGAATCGGCAGAGGCATTGCGGGATCACCTCATTGAGCTGATTAGCGTACGCAACCTGAGGCATCGTCCTGAGGCTTTGTTTGCACTGTTCCGCCAATTCTTGCAGAGGCTCACTTTGCCTAGGATATGTCACTTCTTGGACCTTGTGCTGCCGCAACTCACCCCAGTCCGTGCCCCCTGGGCGGATGCTACTCGGACTTTATGGACCTGCCAACACATTCGAGCCACCTCACATGAGAATGGATATCCGTTTCAGCCAAGGGTTACAATTGCTTATTTCTTTACGTCGCATGACCACATCCACCACGTGCGGGTTTTCTGGGGCACCTTGCCGCTCCTCTTGTTTTCGGATCCACGAATGGTGCATCCGGTGGATGTCAATAGGTTTCAAGGCCAAGCTGTACATCGGATGCATCAACAGCACATCCAATTAGGCCTGAGGAAAGGCATGGCAGTGCTTGTGTATTACCGAGTCCAGAGTGGACCCCATGTGAACGAAGTTTTCCAGGCTGTCCTCATCGCACACGAGTCTGTTGCGACTCGAGGAAAGAAAACCGACAACAAGCTTTGGAAACGGGTCGTCCCTTCAGAGACGGAGTTTGCATGGCTACCCCCCGACATTGCATGGGCCTTTTGCAGTGATGCCCTACGCAGGCGAGGAGACTGTCAGTGACACAAGAAGTGCTGAAGAGCTTGCTGTTTTCACCAACATGGCCCCAGAAAGGCTGTGTCTAGGGTGTGGGCTCCGAGTGGAAGAGAAGTTCACACCCATCTTTCCAGGTGAACGGGGACCATTGTTTGCTGCTTCAGTGAAGTTACTTCAATTTGCCCTGCGTGCTTCCAGCGCATCGGCCTCAAAAGGGCTTACTGAGGAAGAAGAAACCCTACTGCAGGCCATTCGGCCGTTGGTGACGAATCCTGACTGCCACTTTTTGGCAGTGCCTACAGTTTTGGTTCAGTCCGTCTTAGAAGGACGAACGGATTGTCCCATCAGTGGAGTCTTTGGGGCTGGGAAAACCCGTGCTGCTGCTGCTGCTGCCATGATTGCTGGCTTATTGGTGATGGACCCAACCTTGAAGGTCATGGTGGTAACCAAAGAGAACGCAGCGGCGCATGCCTTCGCCAAGCATATTGAATCTCTCCAGCTTCCACCCTCGCTGGAAGAAAAATTTGGCAGACTGGTGGGTGCCACTGAGCTGGAAAAAGGCCCTGCCAGCAAAACGAAGCTAGATGTTCTACCTGGATTCCGCAACACTGTCTTACGCACAAAGCAAGTGATCATTGGTTGCGGAGGTGGCTTCCACCAGGAATGTACGCAGCCATACAGTCCAGTAGCTCGGTGGATGTCAGAGGTCGATGTTGCCCTCAATGATGAGGGTCAACAGTATGGAAACCTGGATGAAGCCTCTGCCATTGCAAGGGTTCCCCGCAAAGGCCTTGTTGTGTGGTGTGGGGATCACAAACAAACGCCAGGGGGGCTGCGCAAGAGCGATGAAGCTAGAGCGTTCAGACGCAAGTTGATGCGAAGGCCCATTGCCTTGAGGGGCGACACAAAGTTCATACCACCACATATGCTGGGCGTCATAGTCCATCTGTATGTGCAAGATGTGCCTGGACTCCAAGTGGCAGGATTGAGTCAGCTCCTTCACGAAAGCACCAGGCAACCATTGGGATTATCCACTGGGAGTGTTGCTGTCTTCCAAGAGCTGTGTAAAGAAACCATTGGCAGTTGCTGGGATGCTGGCATTACTCCGTGCTGCTGTGCAGCGATTGCAGTGTTGTGGCTAGCGCTGGCCCCCGAAAGGTTCCCTTTACAAGCTGACACTTTCAGCCGCGCTGCAGGCACAGCTGGAAAACAAAAGTGGTCCCTGATTTTACCAAGCAGTGCAAGGGTATCTGAGCTCACCTATGTCACAATAATTGGAACAAGATATCCGGAACTGGATAATCTCCAGAATGATGTCATTCAGTTTGGCAACTACCTCCAAGCGGAGCAATGCACCAGAGGTGGCTTTTTACCAATTTTCTGGGATGCGCCATACAGCTACATCAATGCCAGCACAGACATTGGGGAAGTTGTGGACTGGATCACGAGCAAGTTTGTGGTGGCCAAAGAAGGTGATCTTGCGGTCCTCCACAACCGCAACAAGATGGTTAATGCCTTTGCCACCACGGAATGGGTTGCAGGCTCAGGTGGAGCAATCATCTCACGAAGTGTCACGTCTTGTGCTGGTATGACGGCCTATCTCGTACTGCTTGCTCAAACCAGAGTGGGGTTCCTTAGTGGGGGACGAGGGAAAAGTTTCCACCAACTCCCACCACAAGAACAGGCTGCCCAAAGAGAAGAGGCCTTTGCAAGGGCTACTGTGGCCCTCATTCGTGCACAGCAGATCTGCTTCATCATGGGCCCACTGGACATGCGTGGGTTGGTAGGGGCAGCGACTATCATGGGCAGCTTGAAATATGGTGTCTGCTTCAATGGGGTTGACGACCAGGACGACCCAGTTTTCCTTATCCGGCTTAAGGATGAGGAACTGCTGGAGGCACCCGATGATTCTGCCTTTCTGCAAAGCCTTCGGTTCTCCTGTGCGAGAGTTAACGGAGTCTATCCGCCACTGGCCCTGGCTGAAGCCTACATTACTGTTAATGAGGAGGACAGTGCCCCCACACTTTAAAGAACAAAGTGAACCGTTTGTCTATGGCTTCAAGGATTTGTTGAAGGCGCTATCAGGCAAGGAAGCAGTAGCGCAGTCGGAAGTGGATGCATTCATGGAGAATTGTGCAAAAAGGTGGCAGACTAGAGAGGGCACTTATCAACTCAAGCGACGACGTCTGAAGCCAGACGTAAGAGACTCGCCTGAGTATCCAAGTGCAGATATAGATATGGCTGACATCTAACCATTTGACGACGTGGAGGAGTGCTACACGGCGGAAGAGAACTTTTGAGGGGCTGAGAGGGGCGCGTTTGTTTCACCTTGTCTCACTTAGTTTGCAAATTTCCCTGGCAGAATTGCCTTGCCTGGTGCCTTGGCTTGTGTGTGGGTGTTGCTTGTTTTGTTTTGTTTGTGTTCTTTGTTGGTTTCTTGCTTCCAGGGAAATTTGATTTCAATCCTACTCAAATTCCAGTAGTTGACCGACCATGTCTCGCACTTGTCCGGCAATGCAGAAAAAAAAAAAGTCCGAGGCAAGGGAATCTGAGGAAACCTCAGGGACCAAAGGATATGGTGTGCATTAGTATCTACGTGCACCTCTCCATGCGGGGACGTTGCAGCACCAGCGCCCGTAATGTACATCGTTGTATCCCGTCAGAGGCATTCGACATCTCTAGCAGGTGGTCAACCAGGCAGTGCATACTGTTCGCTAACTTCCCTTTGACAGACCTTGTGACCTTCCAATAGACATGAAGTCTCTGGCGGGCACGCCGTATTATTGGATGGTCTGTAGGGCCTCCAGGAGCTAGGAGTTTTAATCTCTCCAACCATAGGAGCTGTGCAAAAGATGGCTAAGATACGAGTAGCAGTTCCCTGCCACTGGCATTAAGAACAACTACTTCAGGACAGTGGAAGCAATATCCCATTCAGGCCGTTATGGTAGGGATTTCTTTTTGAACATTGTCATCCCAAAATCGGAATTTCTTAGCATTTCTCTTCAAGGACACATTGATGTGGAGAGATATCATGGCGACATTGCCACTGGGGTTGGGCACTGTTTTCAGAGGTGCTACTGACCCGAACTTGTCAAGTTTGTCGTCATTACTGAAACTTTTTTGGTTTGAATCGTTTTTGTTTGTATAGGCGTGCAGAAGTCAGATGAAACTGGAATTTCTTCACAAAGCTCGCCATGCGGCTGTGAGATCTTGATCTAGGACATCCAAACAACGGTTTAATTTAATTTTCAGCATCTTCCAACCATGGAACAAGCGGTGCCTTCCCCTTCAGACGGTTGACATGCGTGCTCTCGGCGTTGCCACCTAGCCCTTGATCTAACCGTTTGAGGAATAGGCTACCTTCACCCGCCTGCACTCTTCGGGAGACTGCAATGTGGTTGGTGTTTTTACTTTTTCAGTTGTTTTGTTTTCGGATTTGCAACGACCCGTTGAGCCATGCAACATCCAGACAAAAAAAAAGGACATCCAAACAACGGATCATTGCCCGCTTCCTTGAGAAACCTTCGCTGTTTGATGTGTATTCGTGTCCACGATGCGGCTCTTTCTTGCAAAGTTCATACTCCACTTGTTTCGTCGAGTCTAATTTTGATCTTCAGAAGCACCGCAGCAGCTTCTGTATGACTTTGTGCATTTCTGCGTGTGGTATCGAATCTTAAGAAAACAGAGGTCACGTCAGAAAGCTGACGTACGAAGTTTGTTGCAGAGGAAGACCTGGCAAGCTGACGCATCCCCGCGCGCAACCACTTGCACCTAAGGACCTAATGTCCAGCACAGCTTCGGGCATTCGGCACTTGCTGAAAAGTCCACGAAAGCCATGGGCTGACAGGGAAGGGAGATGTGGGAGTGGAGTTTATACACACTGTTTTGAGTGCCCAGTCTGAACCATATACCAGCTCAGTAGCGCTGTGCAATGAATTGGTTTAGCAACATTGAAGATGCAAGCCTCTTAGACCCCAAAACCATGAAGTTTAGGCGCAAAGTACACACAAATCTAATCAAACTTAGATGAGTTCCAACTGATGAGCATGAAGTGCAAAAGACAAAAGTACTTTGATGGAAGGCAGTTTTTCTGATGTTCACGATTGCCAGAAGGCCACAAGGGATTTTCGGAGTATAGCGTTCTTGGTTGCAAATGATCTTGGTGTCCTGCTTACTTCCTATTTTCATGAGAAGATGAAACCCCCTTTTCAGTTTACACCCCCTTTTCAGTTTACACAGCAACACACGATTTTTTTCTATCAGCGACTTATTAGTCTGACAAACTAAGAGACCGGAGTATATATATTTCCTTGGAGAAAAACATGTTCATGCGTCACCCACGGGCAAATTGCCCGTAGTGACACCGCGCACGACATTGCATGCGTTCCTTGTCTTACTTGGCTCAGGCCTGTCAGGCTTCGTAGTCTGCCAACCCAACAGCTGCCAAGTAAACACACCAGATCATATAGATGATCATTATGTTGATTGATGATGTATCATCATTAACTTTTTTCAAGCTTCATACTGGATCACCTCGAAAAACATCATGCAGGGCAGCTGCAAACCATTACAAATCCATACCGTTGCAGCATTTCTTGGTTTGCCTTCCGTACCTAGATAGCATACCTTTCCAATGAAGAAGGCCAAGTGAGCATGGGCTGGGGGCGATCTGGACCCAGAGACTGCAGGGCGATCTGCTGATCAGGGGCACTCTACACTTCTGTAGGCTCTCCAACCCGCACATGAACCATTGAACACATTCATGGTATGTCAGTCTTTTGAGATTTCCTCCCGAACTTGGCAGGTGCAGTAGATGCTGCATGCCGTGGAGGTCCTACCTATGCGAGTTAATATGCTGAACTTGCTTTGCTTCGACCAGTGAGTTCATGTTTGCTTTTGTTGCTGTGAAATCGGTGAGTTGAACTGATTGAAAATTCTGCCGATGTTTCTGTAGAATGAAAACTATGTAGAAACTTTGATTGCACAGGTGCTGATTGTTGCTGGTTGCCTACAAGCTGCCCTGGCCAAGCGCGTCTGGGAACACGCATCATACGGAGGCAGACTGACCAACGATGCAGAACTCCAACTTGAGGTGGGTCGCGATACGTCCTGCATGGCCTCTGTGATAGTGGAGTCAGATATGTGACTTAGCAAAGTAGTTCTTCGTTGGCCCACCCGCCAACCACATTACAAACTACTGACCTTTTCGGGATATTTTGGAACCATTTCCCTGGTTGATTTTCAATGACTTGTTGTTGATCCGTTTCTGGACCTTGCTGCACAGGAAAAATCTCGTGATGAGACTTGCCATGTCCGATTTGGGGATACTTTCCATACAGTGTCCCAAATCCTCGTGTATCTTGGCAATGAAGGAGAATTTTGCGTTGCTAGGGCTGATGTTACTTTGGTTCGGGTTCCAGATGGAATTTCAGGAACACTGAGCCAGAGTCTCTGAATGCCAAGCAATCTGAAGGCCTTTGGACTTCATATGGTTGGCCTTGGCAGTGCTTTTGGCGCTAGCTGTGATTCTGTGGATGCCGTACTTTGGGCTTCACATCAATGAAAGCACAGGCACCGGGAAGTTTCTGACCAACGATCAGAATGAATTAATGGTTTTCTCCTACAAGATGGTTTAAAGTCAGTTTAGAACTCTGAAGTTTTAAGTCGAGTTGTTTCTTCCAGTGTGTCAAAATGTGGAACGTGTCTGAACATCTCAGCTAGTTTGAGAACGCCGAACCGCTGACAGGCGTTCGAAAGTTGGAAGCAACCAAGTGGTACCGAGCAGGTTTTGCTTCTCTTACCAGCCATGCAGCGGGCATTGTCGGCTTCGTTGGATTTCAAAAGATTGTGGTGGCCAGGTGCGGAGTGGCTGGGTGGTCGGGTGAGCTGTATAGATGGGCCATGATGAGCCAATGATTATATATTTTCATGCATATTCCTAGAATGCCCTGGTTCAAACTCGAAAGTTCATGACTCGTAACTGCCACCATCTCAAGCATCGCTCATGCCGGCCAGGATTGTTTCAGTGAGTGACCTTTGCAATTGGTGGTCTCTTGACAACCTTTTGCTCTACACCACCTTGGCCTTGTCCGTAGTGGCGATGTATGCAAGCTTTGTGTGGTGATCTCAGAGGGAACCATGACTCATATGATATCATTATGCAGCCGCATTTCGGCAGATGAATAACCAGTGACTTTTCCTATGAGTTGATCAGGTTCCTCGGTGTGGACTACACTAGGCGCTTGGTCATTGATGCAGCGACGCAACAGGGATACCGACTTATGATGAAGCCCAAAATGCTAGAGCACACAGGCCGGAAAATGCATCAAAATGATCATTGTCACCATAGGTGACTGCCAAGGTTTTGTAAATCGTTCGGTAAGAATGCGTTTGTAATATGCAATAGTTCAGTGTTATTACATACAGCTACCAGGTCAACAGCTACTAGGTCGGTTGCCACAGACTCTAGGCTTGACGACTTGATCTGACTGTACGGTTCACAGGGACTCAACTCGAAGGTAACATGTTGGAACGATTCCTGGCAGGAAAAAAAAGTTTTGTTGGACTTTCAGAAATGGAGGAGAAGTTGCTGCAAATTGTCATTTGAATTGTGGTGAAGACAGGTGGAGCACGAAAACACCCACAAATTTGAATGGTAAACCAAGCAGACACAACGCCAGGGCCCTGCTGTATATCGAACTGCGTTTGGCAGGTTTTGGCAAAGCTATCCTTAGCTTGGCTGCGTTGATGTTGCTGCTCTATTCGCTGGTGATCTATGAGGAGGTAAAGAAGAACACGATCTTGGAGAAGTGGTTGCTGCTGGACACAGTTGCTCGGATGTTGAATGAGCATGAATATCTACCATTGACTTAGATATGCATAGGTCACATAAGAGTGAAAGGTAATTGTACACATGGCCAGACATGGTTATTGTGGAATAGTCATGCACGAGAGTTCCTTTCGAGACTTTCAATTTCAGGAAAGAAGCCTTTAGCCTTTGACGTTTTAAGGCATTCATGGTTACAATCCAAACAACAGGTCTAGCAGTTCAGTAGTGCAGCACCATCAGCATCCAAGCAGCACCCGAAGTGATGCATGATTTGACGTATCGCGACTTGACCCTGCACTATCCTGAAACATTGGCCCAAGTAATTAATTCACATCGCTGCTGGTGTGTAGCCTACTTGGGTTGATGTGAACCATTCCAACACCATAATATTGCATAACTCTCCACATGGGGTCTCATGATGATTCGTTATATTCATTTCCCTGCATGTATCATATCTTCCCCCATAAACATATTTCATCGAGTTCATGTAGGCAAGATAGGCCAGGTGCAGGTACAGTCAGGTACAAGAAATGGTCTCCACATGGGCACACAGGGCCACCATGCGTGTGTTGGCTGCCATCACGGTCATCATGTTGTATCAAGGTGTGTGGCAGTGCCACGGTGGTGCTTTTCTACATCAACCTTCGTGCCATGCCATAGGATTTATCAAGCTTGGGTGGAGTATTGCCCTATGCCTCAGCTGTCCCAAGGGTAGGTGACCAAATCCTGTGCGTTGTCATGTCGGGCACGATCTGTATAGCTTTGTTGTTAATTTTTCCGTCACATGATCCATTTTGTATCTTGCTAGCTGCACCATCCCTTGCTTGGTCAACGAGTGCTGGTAGTTCTTTCCATTCAGTCTCAGCTCTTCGACCCATCTGATGCAAGCTGATTGTTGAGGTGGCTTGTACCGATCACCGAAAGTGCAGTTCGACACCACCTCTCATTCTTCCAATGAAGACTTGACCTTGGAAGAGTTCTTGGAGAAGCACTCTAATGGCAATTCCCAACGACAGACTTCATGGGCCACTTTTCTGGAGTGGGCAGCTGGAACTTTGGCTTCAGCTTGGAATATCTTGGTACCGTGCATGCTGTGCATGCTGTCGATATCGGTCGAAGATTGATGAATATAGATGTTGTGTCCATTATTTCTCGCTCTTTCTCTCTCTCTCTCTCTCGAATTTGTCATGTTGTTCAGTTCTTCGCATATCAGTGCTGAATCGTACTGCTCGTTGTCAGTTTCACTTTTCTAACTTTCTTTCCTACTGGTACGTATCATATCTTATCTTTGTTTGCAGTACATTTTCTACTCAGTCGTCTGAATGGTGTTTAAAACTCAAGAACCAAACACATTCAAGCTACATTGGCCTAATTGTTTCCAACGAACATGTAATCGATGTCAAGGAATGCCAGTCATGGAGCACTTTTAATGACATTGGGCTAGATTTAGGCTGTTGACATTGATTGGGACTGAGGGCAATTTGAGGGTTGCTAGATTTTGCTCTTGTTAAGTCTGAAGTACTTACAGAGCATATTTGAATGCTATTCAGTGCCAAATGCCGAGCTTGCTCATGCCCGTCAGCCTGCGATTAAATCGCCAACAAGAAATGAGGAGAAGATTTGGCCGTGCTTGCTACGCGGGGCAGTCGCCATGCGCTCTTCCCGAACCAACGTTTTACGCCATTATTGCACGCCGTGTGTGGTTTGTTGCTGCTTGGGGCATTTCCGATCATGGTGCAGTTTGCAGCACAGTCGCTCTTCACGGACCCCGAATTGCAAGAGTTGACACTTCTCTAAGATTTGTGGCAATCGAGTGATTTGTGGTGGACTTTTCTGTCCCAGCTCCAGCCATCCTAATCCATCAAGTCGTCATATCAACTCACGCCGCACCATGAGGAAAGCTTTGACTGGCTCATTGGCCGAACTCTCCCCAGAAACTTGGCGTGGGCAACGCGGAGTCCTTTTTGATGGTTTGGGGATTTTCAAGGCATGTGTGAAAATCAGAGCATGGATGGTTTCAAGGCGAATCAAAAGCGTGATTTCTCGTGCTAAAGATTTGGTGTATAGGATTTGGGGTTGATTTGCTTTAACCTAGTCTCGATCCCTTCCGCAGTCACGCAGCATCAGGAGAATGCCACTGAAGCCTTTGATATCTGGGAGTTTTTGAAGATGAAGAAATCTGAGAAACAACAGCGCTTTTTGTTCTTGACCTCTGAAGCTGCGACCTTGCAAGTCACGCCGGTCTATCGGTACACCTCGACACTGAACTCGACTTTGAGTATACGTTTGCTCACTGGCCGTTTGATGAATCACAAAATATAACGAATTATGCTATATGATGGATCGTGATGAATCAATTGGATCGGGACCATCGTGACAACCCCCACCCGTTGCGTCATTTTGTATATCTTTCTATCCGCAATAGATCTGAGAAACTGTGATGTGGATGATTTTTTGCCCCTGAGGAGTGTCGAGTTTTGCTGCCCATCTGTTGGAGATTATCATTGCGACGAGCAGCAATTGCATCATTCAGTGATCAAATTCTTCAGTAAGCCTTTGGCCATCACACTTCCTCCCAGAATGTTCAGCATCTTTGCAAAATCGAGCGGGATTTGATGGGAACTTGTCCCTGCCTGTTTAGGCAAAACATGTCACTTTTGTGCAATGTCTCGTCATTTTGGAGTATTGCAAGCTGAACAGAGTTCTTGGTATCGAGGGGTAGTCAGCGAAGTTTTGAAGCTGGAAGGTGAGTTTTCAAGATTAGCTGACCACCAGAACTGAAAAACTTGGAAGAATTCAAGAGTTTTGTGGTGCTTTGATAGGAGCTATGGTGACATCCTTGGATGCCTGTTTGTTTGGCTGCACGGCTGCTTCAGGCAACGCGGCGGCCGACTGCGAGTTGAATTTGTATGGCTTGAGCAGCAGTTCCAAGACTAGCGTCAAGGTGAGGGTGGAGCCCAAGAAGAAGCACGGACTGCGCCTCGACTGGACATGTTTTGAGATATCCCAGGTCCATCAAATCTCCATTGACATCGTGTGACCATCACCTTTGTGTCACCTTTCCTTCACTTCAGGGAGATGTGGATAGCTAGAAATGCAGCTGTGGGGATGAACGGTCAGCCTTCTGAAAAAACAAGAATGATACAATAGATGGACAAAATATTGAAACCCTGACGAGAAGATTGGCATGACGCCCCCATCCCCAAATGTCAATGTTAAACAACGTGGCGTGACATGTCATGTCGGGGTGTGTGATTTCTTTTCTCAAGAAGAAAATGCCTTTGAAATTTGGGGGCGTGAGGGGGTTGAGGTTATCCAGGGTTTGAATATTTTTGTCCATATACTTTAGCACGGATCCTTCCAATTTTGACCCATCCTTCAGAGTAATGAGATGTTCCATGATGTTCCTATATTATGCTGTTATCCTGGTGGGCTGGGCGCCTGGTGCTGATTCCCGGCACTCTGCAGCGGGAAACCAACTTCAATCATTTCAACTTCAATGAAACCAACTTTGCCACTCTGAGGTGTGATTGTTCGCTGGTTAGCTGCTATTGTTGTGGTGGTTATGATGTCCAATTGAACTTCGCAAGCTTGAGCAGTCTGGATTTAAGCTCCTCTGTGAAGTTCTTGAGCAATGCTTGTTCGGGACTATCTTGCGAATCGATCAACAACAGCAACGGCAAGAAACTTGGTACGATTCAATCATGTAGAGAAACCATTGGGGCTGTTTAATGCTATTCATATAGCCAATGAGAAGCTGCTTCAGTCCAATGAAACCCACACTGTCCTGCACTCACACCCCCCATCGTACTTTGGCAGGTTTCTAGGTGGTTCCCCAGGGATTGAAGAGAACCATTTGAGCAGCTGAATAAACCCTCTCAATATAATGTGCTACTGTAATTGGAGAGAGAATGTGAATTAGTTGCAAGATTTTGCAAGTCCAGGAATGGCAACGGGTGCGCTTGCGACATGGGCTATGTTGGCAATGTTTCATTTAATGGTGCAAGAATGACAGGCTCCTGCAGTGCTGCTCCTTGCAACTTCAGGGGCTCCAACAATCAGCCCGGGAGTGGGTGCAAGTGTGGAGACGGTTTTGCCGGCGAAGTGGAATGGAGAAAAAGTGGCTGGAAAGGGCATTGCTATCCGGCAAAGTGTGAAGTATCAAACTCTAGTGGGGAAGGTTTGGCATGCAAATGCAATGATGGCTTCCAGGGCAAGATCACGTGGAATGGCCACAATGGAACAGGCACATGCACTCCGGCACCGTGCAACATCGAGAATTCCACTAACCAGTCGGGCGTGAGCTGTCAATGTGCCGATGGCTTCGATGGAGAGATTGGTTGGAAGGGTGACATCCCCAGGGGATCATGCAAACCTGCTGCATGTAGCATTGCCAATTCCACAGGAGAAGCAGGATTGAAATGCAGATGTGCCGATGGCTTCCAGGGCAAGATCACGTGGTATGGCCCCATTGCCACAGGCACTTGTACACCAGCACCGTGCAAGATCGAGGATTCCAACAGACATGCAGGCCTTAGCTGCAAATGTGCTGATGGCTTTGGCGGAGCGATTGGTTGGAATGCCGACATCCACAAGGGATCCTGCAAACCTGCTGCGTGTAGCATTGCCAATTCCAACAGGAAAAGAGGATGGAAGTGCAGATGTGCCGATGGCTTCAAGGGCAAAATCACATGGAATGGCCCGAATGCAATGGGTGCCTGCACGCCTGCGCCATGCAGGATCAAGAACTCCAATAAACAGCCGGGGATTCAGTGCAGATGCAACTTGCTCGCAAACAACTATCTCTTGAGGTCAAATATTAAACATATGTTTGAAGATGTTTGAAACACTAATAGGTGTAGGCAAGTGATGTAATACCCTCCAGCCAGCATCAAAATGCCGAGTTCCTGGGTTACGCCCGTGGCACCCGCCGAGGCAAGAAAAAGTTCAAGGGCTACTTTCAGTGGAAAGGGCCAAAGGTATTCGGCGTGTGCGTGCCAGCCAAATGTCGTGGCCCAGAACTGAACGGCAAACCTGGCCCTGAGTGCCGATGTCTTGATGGATATGCTGGCGAGCCTGCATATAAGTCTATATCTGACCCTCGAGTTCCGAAGTGGAAGTCGAGGTATTCTGACAGCAGATTTTTCGAGATGGGCACTTGCACCCCAGCGGAGTGTGGGATTCCCAACTCGATTGGCAAAGGCCTAGATTGCGAGTGTGCCGACAAGTTTGTAGGGAACATCACGTGGAAAGGTAGTGTTCCTCATGGTGAATGTGTCCCAGCTGCTTGCAACTTCCCACATTCCAACAAGAAGCCTGGACTCGAGTGCGCCTGCGCCTATGGGTACAAAGAAAGGGAGCCAATATACCAATTGGGTCAAGGAAACTCTGACTTATTTGGAATTTGTGATCCGATTCCTTGCGTGGGCGATTACTCAAATCATGAAGCTGGTCCGGGCTGCCGCTGCGCTGATGGTTACAATGGAACAGTTCAACCTGCTACCATAGTCCTGCAAGCAGATAGAGTGATGCAAGCAGACTGCGTGCCTGCGAAGTGTGCAGTAGAGAACGCTATCGGAGATGGCACGGAGTGCCATTGCAAGGACGGCTATCAGGGCAGTGTCACATGGAAGGGGCCTTATGCGCTTGGAGCTTGCCGACCTGCACGCTGCTCCATACAGAACTCCAACGGGAAGCCTGGCTTGGAGTGCAAGTGCTTGGATGGTTATGATGGAAGTATTTTGCCTGATTCTGCTGTCTGTTCTTGAGCAATCTTGGTTGGTATGGCTGACATGAATCGCTCCATTGGTCAGAATAAGATGGACAACACATGTTCCGGCTAAATTTTGACTAAATGGATGGAAGTATGGTCGAAATAGATCCAAATTACGAATATGTAATTTTGCGAGTGTAGCAGTCTAAGGGGCTCAGGGCTGCAGGACTCGTACTGTAGTGCATTGAGCCGAGAAACAGCTGAGGCATTTCCTGGAAGGGCGAAATCCCATCTGGAACGTGTACCATTTTGCCATGCCGCATTCCGCACTCAGATTTCGCAGAAGGTCCTTTTTGTCGTTGTCTCCAGGGTTTCTTCGGTGTTATCAAGTGGACAGGAAACAAGTTGGATGGCAAATGCCTTCCAATACCCAAGTGCTCGCAGAACATCATCCATGCATCAGCTTTGGTGAAGAACTTTGATGACGACGGCAATGTTTGTAATGCTGGTGAACCATTTGCACCTTTCTATTTGCTTGGGAAACATCAAATTTTTCAAGATCCGTGAAGCATTTGCGGTATGAAACGCTGGCAAACTCAGCGTAGACACGATGTTCCAGGTCTTTTGTGTTTGCTTACTATAGATCCAGAGAAATCCCAACAAATCATCACACAACAAGTGCGTGGTTACAGTGCAAAACTTGTACTTTGACTGGTTATCCGCATAATTCTTTTGGGTCCTAGCAGGTTTGGGGGCCTTGATCCTTGATTCCATGAGTGCTATGAGCACAATAGGCACGCTAATTTGTTGTTTTGCCTTAGGTTGTTGAAGGCACAGTATGGACTATTTCTAGACAATGACAATGAACTGCAAAAGCATTGGGTCTTGTGGGGTTGACGCAGAATTTGATATGCGAGCGCCATGTACAGTTTGGTTTCTCATGGTCCTTGCGTGCTGTGGTCCGCTGGTCCTGTGGTCTCTACCAGAAAATAAATCCATATTTGTTCCAGGAGTCACTGCGTAATAAAACCTTCAATTTTTTCGAGGATTTGTAAGTTTTTTTCCTGTGCCTACCCTGCATACAGGTCCTTTATGGACACGAGTGCGGGCATGAGAGAATTCAGTGGACTTCAGCACTCTCAGTGGAGCGTGGCAGGTGCACGAGTTCATTGGGCTGTGGGGAAAGGAGTTCTCAGGTAATTTGAAAAAATCCAACATTGAAGCCACTTTACAGACACTCAGACTATCCTACCACTAACTGTGTTTTCTGTAGCCTGCTGTGGAATGCTATGTCCGTTTCGAATCTGTTGGAGCAGGAAGTGGAAAGGTCGCAATGGTGAACAGTCAAAAAAGCTGCTCGACAAAGTAGAGACTTTCTTGGAGGGACATATCACGTCTTATGGGGTGTGCCCCGCGGCAATGACATCCATGCCATGTATGTAATGATGCCAAGTGTGTTCTTTTTCTTTTCTTCATTGTCCTCACCGTGAACAGATTGCCAGTGGAACACACGTTGATATCCGAAACTGAATTCCATGGCATCCTTACCACAGAATTTGGCCAATTAAGTGTAGTCAGGCATAGTCAGGCCTTTTTTTCGGTTGCTCCAGTTTTTCTTCCTATTCAGGCGTGAGGGTAGCCAGCCAAATGATCTGATAGCTTCACAAGCATGGCCAACTCAATCCAGGGTTTGCACAAGAGAGAAATGGTCAGCCGCTAAGGTGCACTCTGGCTTGGAAGAACACCACTTGCGGTCGATCACCGACCGACGATTCTGACGACTTGGGCTCGTTCTTCACCCAACTCGTTCTTCACCCAACCGTTGCCATCACAATGCTCGACAAAAGCAGCAGAGCCAAGGCAGGTGCGACAGGGCTGTCGATTCAGACCCATCCTTCCAGAAAAAGGTTGGCTGTTTCCTGCTAGTGAATGCGACGGGCTGTTTGAATTTGTCCTTTGGGGTTTTCTTTGCTTCTACTTGTTGGGCTTGGAAGTGGGTTGTGGGTGACCAAAACAAGTTTGTGGTATGTGCCACCGGCTTCGGTGTTGCTTTCAGGCTTGCCGGGGTGTGTTTCTCGTGCGCCCCATAATGATTCAACAATTTGCTGCCTGGTGACGGGTAGATCATTTGCCTGGTGACCAGTCACGCAAACCATGAGGGATGTATGTCCAAGCCCGAGTGAAATTTCTGTGTTCTGCGGGTATATGTAGACTTGTAGAGAGTGTATCAAATCTATTCAAATCTTTTAACCCTATTCCATTTTTTGCATAGAATAAACACAAAATACGTGGGCTTACACCCTGCACTGAGCCCTGCGTCAGGTGCGATTCCAAGATAGTGTACACTGTCACCAACCAGGAGGCGTCGCAGTACAGTTGCCCTGATGCCCTTGGCAATGAGTCAGGTGCAGAGATGGGTGCCACTTTGGGTACAAAGCTGGGTATGGCACAGAAAGGCTCAGTCTTGCAGTTTACAGGTCAACAATGTGGATATGACCCTTGGTTTGAAATTCGAGCAGCTCCTGTTTCCAGCTTGAATTTGAGACTTGCAGAAGAAAACAAAGTACTGTAAGTAGTGAAGCAACGTTCAATCTGCAGCGAAGCATTTCTGGGTATGATGACTGTATGTGACATGTTCAACAGATCGCAGAGATTCATAGGCAGTGGCAACGGGTGCTTTGTTACTTTTACGCACACCACAAGAAATGCCCGTTGTCATGACTACAGAAATGGGAGAAGTGATGCCCACGGACTTGGCATGGTTTAGACTTGAGATGACTGGAGAGGAAAGGATCATTGGCCCCTGGTAGAGTTCGGTTGTTTGTGGGGGAACATGTCGACATGCTTGGTCCCGCCGCACATACTGTTCGCCTCAGGACCTCATTTTGTGGGAGTTTGTGGACATTCTGAGCGAAAGTTTTCCTCCATGCCGGGTGACTCTGTCGTTATCCTGCGGGGAAATTCCTCATGGAGAGCACTTGCCCAGAAGTTGCAAGAAGGTAGGCATGCCGGCTACCTTCATAGCATCCCGTGAGGGCGCTGATGAAAGTCAAAAAGATGGTGAAGCTGATGCCATGGAAGATGAGGCTTCAGAAAAAACACTCAAATATTTGGTGAAGTTCTTTCAGAACAGTGAGTATTCCATCGAAGGCCCGATGAAGTCGAGTCAAGACTGAGAGTTGATGTCGGGGATTCGGGGATATTGACCTAATTTTGATACCATGGAACTATGGTGTAGGGCTATGTATTTCGATTTCTTTCACAATCATGGCACGTCTCAGCGGCGCATCGTGGCGCAGCAACTTGGACAGTTCTTGCAGAGTGATTATTTGGGGGTGCCTCATCATGCAAAATGACACTTCGATACACTGGTGAAAGAAGCTTGCATCAGGTCTTGGCGGATGTAATTACTTGTAGCTTGCAGGTCTATTAGTAGATGAACAACGGTATATCAAAATATGCTGGACATCGGCAACGGAACATGAACTGCTTTCCACGGCCAGGCCTGGAGAATGATACATTGAGTTCATCGAAAACCCATACCTGGTGGAGCGCCGGATGGATCGGGGAGGAACATAGCTTGTTATACTCTTTGCCAGATAATGAGGAAGCGGATTGGGAGAAAGCACCAGAAGCTCCAGATGGATCCAAATTTGTTGAGCAACTCGCCTCAAGAGATAGCACAGGCCATGCTTGCTTTTTTGATTTTACTAGGTTCAGTCAAACACCTTTAATGCCTCAAATCATTAAACCTTGTTCTGGCTACAACTTTGAGGCCTGATGCTGGTCTCCATTTGGCCACGGTCGGTGTTGTGCCTGTGTGGTGGGCCTTCAAGTTTCAAGATGAAGTGCTTCGTGGCTATGCCAGTGTGTTTGACACAGACAGATTGGAAGGCTGCTTCCTGCACTACTTCTGGAATGGCACCTGCTATCAAATCGATGTCGGGGTGGCGGCGGTGATTTCGAACAAAACAGAAAGCGAGTGTCCATTTCCCAGGGGTATGGAAGGAGAGCATTATCTCTATCATCGCTCGATGTATGGGAATCAGATCTATCGAAGTCAGCACTCATGTTCTTCGTCGTTAACGGCAAGCCGTGAGTTCGAGTTTGAGATTGCGGACGTGCGATTTCATGATTCTTCTTTGACCTCCGCCTCTTCTATTGTGGTTGACAAATGCCGCACAGTCCTGCGTCTTGCAGTGGATGTCAACGCTAAGTGCCATGCCATATACTAAGGAAGTGCTGGGGTCCCGTGACACCAAAAAGAGACTTTCCCACATGCAGCTTGCTCTTCCCATTTTCTCTAATTTTTGCAATCGATCCTGGTGTGAACTGCCAGGGTTTTCCCCATGGGATATGGACATTCATTGTTGAAAACATAAAACCTTGTTAACTAAATCCAGGCATGGATTTTGTGATTTGATGCCTTTGTAGCACGGCTTTGAAGATCAAGATCAGGAAGATCACCGAATTCAAAGCGGGTGAAGCGGCAGTTATTGTTGTTGTTTATGTTAAGGAAGAAAAGGTCAAAAGCTATATGGACAAATCTTCACTACAGGAATCTTGCGCAAAATCAAGTCAATGCGCAAAGTGTCATCTGCAACCATCATTCAAGAAAGCATGCACAGGGAGAATGTCTTCACAAACTGCCAGTCAGACCAGGTCTTTGAAGACAGCCATCAGCAAACCATCCTAGCAACATCATCAGAAAGGAATTCGACAAGTCTCAGTTCATTTACAAAAATGCCAATCCATCCAGCGCGCCGGACACTTTGCTGCCAATGCACACGCTGCTCGATGTTGATTGTAGATTTTGGATTTCTGGGGCATAGTACTGCGATGCCAAAGAATTGGTTTAATGACTTAGTGTCCTTTGTCCTTTTGTTCTTGTTCGAGAGTGTATTGAAGGGAATCCAAGCTACCCTCAAAGCTACGCCCTCTACCCCCTCGAACAATAAGGGTTGAATAAGGCCTTCTTACAGGAAATTGGTAGTTAATCTTAATATCCATTGATTAAACCGTTATTGTTGGTGGAGGTGTAGCTTTTGGGGAGGGTAGCTAGGATTCCCGTGGTGTATAGATCGGGTCTTGAAATTCCAGATGTTTTGCCAATCTCACACCCCTACAACTGCTGAGGCCAATGGTTGAGAGAACAAAGGCTCCAAAAGCCTGCGAGTCGCATTGCTTCGGATGGATTTTTCCTGAAAGTCGCGTTGCAGATCCAGTCCTATGATATCGTATGACGTATGCCAATACAATCGAGAAATTGGGTCACACTGCTGAGTGCAGGACCTGTGATAAGGTCAATGTCTAAATTCGAGGTAGACATACTTGGACCTTTCGTTTGTAGACACCTGAGAAACAACATCTAATGAAATTACTGAAGCAATGAAATCTTGTGCATGTCTTGTATGGCATTTTTGAAGTTGTCATTTTTTCTATGCAGTTCTCCAGTTCCGAAGGCCGTGACGAAGCCTCCGTGTCTCACGGTTTCCAATTCTGAAAACTCCATCATTTTTACATGAATATGATATAACATATTACGATATATTATAATATATTATGATATATCATGATATATTATGATATACTGTATTATATAAAAAATATATACATATATGTATATATATATACATAATATAGATACTTATCATTACAGTCTGCCGGCAGGATCTATCAGCGTCTGGGCATTTTCAATCGAGGACAGGTGCATTCGAAGATTCGAAGCTTCCAGTTTTCGACTCAAAACCCAACTCAACCGCTATCAGGAGCGGGGCGAGTCGTTCTACAACTCCATGATTATGCCGTTGGTCGAAGAGCTCGAGGCGGGAACTCAAGCAGTGTCAAATACCTGCATGGATGGTGGATGATGGGGCATTATCCCAGCAAGAAGTTGTTTGTTTTCAAACTAGGGCAGTGTGAAATCGTGACTAACTTGTTAACCAACTACTTACTGCTGAAATGAAGAGACCTTGACTCCACTGGTTTTCCCTATTCTAGCTTGCCACTGCTTGTGTCTTGCCTTTTTTGGGATATCCTGAGTTCGTTCTGTTCCCAAATCGGACGCAACTTGAGCAATCCTGGTGTCCGAATCCGGCCTTGACCCTCCCAAAGCAGTGTTTTTTCTTTTTTTGAAACTGAAACAAATATACTAATCTCAAAGATTCTCATATCCCTCGAGATCCTCATGTGGGTCTCTTCAAAACTCTTGTCAGGAGATCAAGGTCTCCTCATCAAAGCCTCGCGTTGCGCTTTGCGGATTGATCACAGGCTCCTAAGATTTGCCAGGAAAGTGAAGGGGCCACAACCTCGGACGAGGGTAGCAAGTGGCATCAATGATGGAGTGAGTGTCTTGCCAGATGTGTGAGTTTTTATTGCTGAAGAATCTTTTTGATTTGCTGATCCCAGAAATCAAAAAACGATCCAAAACCATCCAAAAAACGTCAAATCATCAGATATAACGACGGGATCTGAAGCTTGCTTCGATCGGTTGCGCGCAGCTAAGGCCATGTTCATCTTCACCCCAAGTGTCTCGCAGATTCCTTTGATGGCTGGACACCGAGTTCGCACCGGACACGGATGGCCTAAAGCGGACCCAGTTGAGTCCCCCCACCGAAATAATGACCACAACGTTACCAGGAAAGTCTGAAACCCAACTGAATGAATTGAATGACTAAGGTCTAACATTTTTGGTGCACGCACACAGATTTAATATGGAATTTGACAACGGCCCAAAAAATTGAAACTATGAAGACGGACAACCCGGAAAACAGACTACAGAGACCTAAGTGTCAGGCTGGGTCCCCACTGTGTCATGTTTTTGAGGCCGTCAAGTCGGACGGTTATGCAGAGAAACCCGAGGGGCCCAAGGAATGCGCTTTGGATGGCGTCCTTTATCTCTAAACCAACAGGGCTTGATACATTGCAGATAGAATTGTGCCCACTCAGCAAAAGCATGGATTGAAATTGCTAGCAGATTTCGTTTTGATTCGGTTTGGGCTGAGGACTCCACAGATTTAGCAGCCACCTATCATCGTTTGCTTGTCATGAGGGCAGACTGGCAGGGCACTCAAGATTTGTATACCCTCCAACTTGAGTTTGCAATGTCAGAGCTTTTCATGGAATTTCGGAGGGAAAGGCCGGAGCATTTGATGTGAAAATAAAGTTTCTGAACAAATCTCTTCGAAAGTTGTGTCCTCGTCATATTCAAGGGACGGGATATGGTTTTTGCTTGGGACAATGCAGGGAAATGTGCCAGATCATTGTACTGTATAAATGTCCTCATGGCCTTTTGCCATGAGCAGTCTATTATCCTTGTCCTCCTTATTAGCAGCAGGTGTCACCACCACTACCGCCGCCACCGCCACCGCCAGCATTACCACCAGCATTACCACCGCCACTGCCACTGTCACTGCCACCACTAGCTACCACGGCAACGAGCCAAATTGGTTTAACGTTTTGTTACTNTCCCACCCTTCAGCTTATGTTTTCGAGGGGCATTCCTGGTGCTGCCAGATACATTTGACCATCTTGTACAAAGTCTTTGAATTGATTTGAAGTCCAATTTTGCGTCATCTGTCAGATGCGGCCAACCCAGCCAACCCTAGTCAACGACAACTGAGATCCAGTTGGACCGGTCAGGAGAGTTGAAAGTGGGACTGCTCTTCAAATTGTTTTGGTCACAAAGTTGAGGAACAGCATGAAATCCTGACAGATGACGGTAGCTGCGGTAGCACGCTGTCCGCCAGCAACTTATCGGTGAAACTGAGCTGAAGTTGAGCCCAAGTCCCGAGCCTCTGGGGGCATGGCCCGGCACTTCTTTGCCGCAGTGAGGTGGAGGGACTGATGCTCACCTTGTTTAGGAATTTTAGGAGTGCTTTGAGCTACTTGAGTTGCTAGCGCAAAGGTCTTGAAGAAATGGGTGTGTGCCAAGCCATTGGGGACCCCCAGTCATCCAAGGATAGGCAATCATCGTTTTCCCATACAAAAACAAAGGCGATGCTGGGGGGCCGGGATCATGACACAAACCCAAAGTATCCAAATTGCTTGTGTGCTGTTGTCTCTTACCATACGTCAGCCCGACACCAGCGTTTCAGATCCACAGTCAGCATATCCGACTTCAATTCATAGCCATTTCCGCCTTCAACTGTTCATGCCAGCAGTTCTTACCAGCAGTTTCGAGCTCAGCTGGGTGTTCAAAGGGATGTTTTTGTTGCTGGGCTGATTGCAAATCATCATTGCGAAGGTCTCCTTCAATGGTCATGGCTCTTCAGCCTGAGACTTAATGATAGCCGGCTGGAACATTCTCATATATGTGCAACTTGGAACTTCATGAATCCGGAGAGCCTTACATAGCCATTACATAGCCTTACATCTTGCAGCTGTCTTGTAGTTGGCAAAGGGCGGCTGGATATCTTTCAGAGTACCAACGCTGGGTGTCATTTATCCAAGCATCAGAACATATCAGAACCAGATGTGTCGCAAGATGGCAACTATGCAGAAAGCCTGCAGAAGTATTCATGCCACCATTCCGCTGGACCAGTGGAAACAAACCCGGAACTGAGACGTTGCCCGCAAAAAGTGCTGTCAGCGAATGGCAGCTGGTTAACTTTCCACATTTTTTTCTTCCGTAATCTTCTGCAAGGTCTCTCCCTACGTATGTTTTGTTTGCGGTATACATTTTGGGTCTCACGGGTAGGGAAGAACATGCCCACAACGATTGGAATCTATACTTCCACCAAGACGCCCAAGCGGCCAGCTTTAGCCGAATTCATGCATTGAACACCGGTATTGTACAACAATATGAGTTATGCGAACCACAAAAGTAATTACGCACTGTCATATTCTTGGATTCTCCAATTTTGAGCCTGTTGCCAATTTCAATAGAACCATGTTTTAGTGAGCAGGATTGAAAACCCTCCGTGTGACCAGCTTCAAAAACTGGGCATGCTCTATAAACTGATCCGATCGATGCTTTCAACCATTTCAATATCAATTTGTTAGCAGGACTGGACATGTAGAGGTATAGTGTATGTATGCACAGGCTGTGGCACTGCCATAAGGGGAATGTAGATCGGTCCATTTGTAAGTGTTTGGTGTGCAGGATAGTTGATAAGGAGTTCTTAATCCTCAGAAACCCTCCAACATGTGGTTGATAAGTCCCGGATCTGTAGCGCTGTAGCCCAAGTTAAACTAACTACTTACCAACTACTTACTACTCTGGACTCTGGACACATAAGTAGTATTTCATAATGTGAATTGGAGGTACTTTGTTTCTTTCCTGTGTGCTCTTCTTTTGCCAATACCAAGGAATGATCACGTTGGCAGCTCAAGTGGTTATGCTCAAGCACAGTTGGCACAGGAACTTAGTGAATGTTTTTGTTTTTTATTTCTTTGTTTTTGAAATTCTGGAACACTGCAGGTAAACACTGCTGACGCTGACATCTTTGATCGTGAACATTTGCTGGTACCACAGGCAGCTTTCTCACCGCTGTCCGATTTTCTCATGAGATGTCTCAGTATAGCCATGGCCATGGCATGTCAGGGTCTCACGATTTAGCATTTGGTGCCAGTTGAAGAACACTTTCCTTCACTTTGACCTTGAACATGAACCTGAGCCGTGCTTGTCCCGGGTGCGAGAACCTGGATAACGAGTGGAACGAGTGACCGGAACATGGGGATGCCAAGCAATTCCAAATGTTGGAAGAGTCAAATGTTGGAACATGATGGAATACTTGCTGCATCTGGAACAAAGTTTCTCCACAAGGAAAAGACACTGACTGTCTCCAAAGGGTAGAAATTGAAGTTATACCTGTGCAGAAGGAATTCCACATGAATCTGCTGAAAATGCGCTTTTGAATTCACCTTTTTTTTCAAACGATGTTTTCCGCAGACAAAAAGCTGCCCTGATCTAACGCCGGCGTATTGCGCCTGGGGACTCAGACGAACGCGGGTTGCAGCTCAGGAAAGTCCCCACAGCATGAAGTTCTATCATTGTTTATATTGTTTTTGGTAGGTTTCAAGAGGGGCGGCCACGCATTATAGTTCTGTAATCTTCAATCTTCTCTATATATTTCCATGGGCCTCAGTTGCACAAGTTTGGAGTGGAGTGTCAGCCGCTGCCTTACCAAGGCTTCTGCAGATGGAGTGTGCCATCATCGCTTTAAGGGCGACGCGTGCCCTGCAAGAAAAGGGAGAAGCTGCCGGCAGTCGCTCTGCATGTGGTTCAAAAAGGCACACGGGCAGAGTTTCGATCAATCAGGATAGCCCAAAGTAAAGCTTCATTGGGTCGCCTTTTCACTTCCACAATAATTTGAACATCCTTCGTTACACGCAGCATGTGCATCCAGGGTACCTGCAGTCGCAACGCCAGTTGCGGGTTCTGTGATGGCCTCAGTGACTCGTCTTCGTGAAAACTGTCTGAACACGGGAAAGCTGATTGCTTTCTTTATACGGGCAGAGACGTGCCAGTTTCCACAGCAGCTGTGCCTCGTTTTGAACTGTTTGTATCCATTTGCTGCACCCTGCATGGCCCGACACTTAGTTCCATGCCGGGCACCCCTTCAGTGATTATGCTGAGGCCATGTGCTGCCACGTGATGACAACTCAAGGTGCAATCCTGGGACTTGTTCGATAATTTTATGTTGGACAGTTGATTATGAAGGCTACTCATGCCAGATCAAAATGGACAAACGATGCCAATGATATGGGGACTACTCTCAGCACGTTTGACTTCGTTCCTGTAAACAGCATTGGGGTCATACCACATGTACATAACGTACAGACCCAGTCTAGAGCATCAAAAAGGATAGCGTGACCATCACCACTCAGTGAACTCCGCACGCATTTCAGGTATACCGTTTCGACCATATAGGCTAAGAATGTTGTGAGATAGCCGTTGACAGTTCCGTTGGAAGGCAGCTCGGTAGATAGTGGAATTGGAGTGCTTTTAATTGCGAGGTCGTGGCTGCAATACCATCCCCGTTGACTTCGATTCATGTTGTGGAAGTCTTGTAGGGTGACATACAAGTCACTGAAAACTTTGCCTCAAACTTTACCTCTTGCAAGGTTTGGTGGATGAAACTGAAGCGGTTTATGGTGGCTTTTTGTGACAGCAACCCTGGCTGTCAGTGTTGTTGGACCGTTGGACGGAGTCTGTTGGCCTCATATCCTGCACGGCGGTTGAGCCGGCGGGATTGCCCCGAGCTCCACGGACTGCGAATGGATATCCATGGAGGACCTCGTTTCATGTAGACATGCATAAGTGATCATAAGTGTTGTATATATATATATATATATTATGTTTTTTTAATTCAAGTTTTCTTTTATGATGCTTGATATGTTGGAAATATTCATTTAAGTTAATGGCAATGCAATTGGCCACTGAGTCGAACAGGTGTTCCTGCCATGACTGATTCACAAGATGATGGTATTAGGTCTAATTGTGTCGTGTATGGTTGAACTTGGAAGCGCAGAAGCTTCTGGTTGAACGTGCCTGGTTGCAAGATCAACCAAAAGCTTTCAATCCTTTGCCACCAAAAGTGTTTTTAAGGCGCCCAACTCTGTTAAATTCCATTTGCAGCTCGCCGACGCGTTAGACGTTTTAACTCTCTCAATTGCACTGCAGCTCAAGCAGCTGCAAGAAGGGCCGCCGGCATCTTCATCTTAAATGTCATTTGGCAGAGCTTTTCCGTGCGAGGGCACGGAGCAATATGAACAACGTGCCCACATGCATTCAGCGACCATCACAGTTCAGCGCATCACTAAGACCTGTAGATATATTGGATGGTATGTGATGATATTGGTTGTGGAAGATTGCTGAAGTACCTTGGTTCTGACCAGAGAAGACGGTGTGGGCGGCCCCGCTGGCAACTCCTGGCCTTAGCTGGCCGCAAACGGAGCTGCTTTTCGACAGGGCTGAGCCCACTAGTGGCCAAGGGGCACGGAAGAAAAAACAAAGTGTGCTGAAAGACTTCTTGGTGGCACAAGTCTTGCCGTGTCACAGCATGAGATGTTAGTTGCACTTTCCATCGTATTCAGAGTTGCGTCGCTAGCGACTTGTGAGGGATGTTTTTCTTTTTGTTGCATCATCGTGTGAGTTCATCGGGAAATCTGATTCTACTTCGTTACCTCAGGTGCCCTGTCAATAAGTCGTTTCTTCATTTGGCCCTGCAGAGATTGGATTTTGCCAATTTGGTTCACCGCTTCGTTTGTTTCAGTCGATATACAATATATATATATATATACAGTATACAGTGGACAGCATCATCATGTCAAAACTTGTCATCAGAGACAATTCTAGACCATCATGGATGGATTGATATAATGCGATATGAATTGATTCACAAAATCCGAGGAATCTCCAGACATGAGCCGGTGAAATCAATTCTCTTTGCCACTAAAACTGCTCCAATGGCCATCCGAGAGGAGGTGCTTTCAGGCGCGGCCGGGGTGAGGGGCCCGACCTTGCACTGCTCACTGTGGCGACTCTGCAGTGGAGTGAAGTCCTGTCAGGAGAGATCGAGGAGGCCGAGCGGTTCTTCCGGAACCTGGCGCAGAGCTGCAAGGCAGCCGTGCTCCTGGCCATCTCTGTTGCCAAGGACGAGAGGGCTGATGAGTTGCAAAAGAGAGGCCAACTGAGGGATGCGGAGCAACTGCACAGGGAGGCCTTGCGAATTTTCGAGACGATTCTGGGGAACAGCAACGCTTTGACGCTCGCCTGCAAGAACAACTTGGCCAGTGCCCTGCAAGAGCAAGGCCGTTTGTCAGAGGCGGAGCAGCTGCACCGGGAAGCCTTGGAGGGTTTGCGGTCTGTTCTGGGAGAGAATCATCCAGACACCCTCAAAAGCAAGAACAACTTGGCCAGTGTCCTGCGAGAGCAAGGCTGTTTGGCAGAGGCAGAGCAGCTGCACCGGGAAGCCTTGAAGGGTATGCAGTCTGTGCTGGGAGAGAATCATCCAAACACCTGGAGCAGCAAGAACAACTTGGCCAGTGTCCTTGGAGAGCAAGGCCGTTTGTCAGAGGCGGAGCAGCTAAACCGGAAAGCCTTGGAGGGTATGCAGTCTGTGCTGGGAGATACTCATCCAGACACCCTGAGCAGCAAGAACAACTTGGCCAGTGTCCTGCGAGAGCAAGGCCGCTTGTCAGAGGCGGAGCAGCTGCACCGGGAGGCTTTGGAGGCAATGCGGTCTGTGCTGGGAGAGAATCATCCAGACACCCTCAAAAGCAAGAACAACTTGGCCACTGTCCTGGCACAGCAAGGCCATTTCGCAGAGGCAGAGCAGCTACACCGGGAAGCCTTGGAAGGTAGGCAGTCTGTGTTGGGAAAGAATCATCCAGACACCCTCAAAAGCAAGAGCAACTTGGCCAGTGTCCTGCGAGGGCAAGGCTGTTTGTCAGAGGCGGAGCAGCTGCACCGGGAAGTCTTGGAGGGTATGCGGTCTGTGCTGGGAGAGAATCATCCAGACACCCTGATCAGCAAAGGCAACTTGGCCAATGTGTCAGCTCAGTTGGGGCGGCAAGGGGAGTGGTTGGCAAACGGGTTGAGCCTCGATGAATTGAAGAAGCACAGAAAAGATGCAGAGGAACATCGTCGTGAAGCCTTGGATGGCTTGCAGGACAGGTTGGGGCCCCAGCATCCAAAAGCGCTCATATGCAGAGCGGCACGTGCAAATACCTTCGCGGAACATGGCCGTTTGACCGAAGCTGTGGCCGAGTTACGCCTCGCCTTGGAGGGCTACAGGGACCAACTTGGTGAGGATCATCCGAGGACTCGAGCAATTGCTGTCAAGCTGATGCGCATTTTGCAGGAGCAGAAGGGTGAGGAGTTTGAGGAAGAAGAGAAGTTTGAAAATGTGTTCACGGCACAAGACTGGTCCAAAATCGAATCGGCTGTCAGATTGGAATGCGAGAAAGGTGGCCTCAAGCCAGAAGACGCAGTGAGCAAAGTCGTTGTGCAATTTGTGCTGGATCTGACAGAGCAGCAAATGAGCAGGAGCAGTGATACCTCTGAGCTCAGTACCGTTGCAAATGACACATCCGAGAAGTTGAGGCAAGATGGGGCAGAGGAACGGGAATATTTCTATATTGTTATGTTTAATTTTTGAAATGTATTTATCGAAGGAAGTTTAAATAGCAAACTTCCGACAATATGGAGAGTTGAAAAGCAGATGAGACAGGCAGTCAAGTCGGAAGGAAGAAGATGCAATAGCGCGAAAGTCAGAAGAAAGAAGATACATCCGCGCCAAATGTTAGAGAAGTCGCGAAATGCTGTGTTTTCTCGACGATTCGTGTGTCGGGTCAGTCCAAAAGTAGGCCTGTTAAAGCGGTGGGTGCGGAGGTAGGTGCTCAGCAGAGAAATCAAAAATTGCACGCCGCTGCTGTGGCGAAAAGCACATTTGGAAGTGAAAATGTGCAAAACATGACGTGTTCGGAGCACTTAAAAAACTGCTGACACCGAAGCACTTTTTGAAGTTCAGATGTCGCAAAATTGCACGCCGCTGTGGCGAAAAGCACATTTGGCAGTAAAAATGCTAAAAAACTGTGGTGCTCGGAGCACTTTTCACACGTCGGATGTCACAAAATTGCATGATGCTGTGGCGAAAAGCACATTTGGAAGTGAACATGTTAAAAAACTGTAGTCCTCGGAGCACTTTT
>DF243169.1:0-43539 GCA_000507305.1 Breviolum minutum Mf 1.05b.01 | reverse complement strand
CAGTACTAGCACCCTCCAACGGGTGGTGCTTAAACCCTAAAGGGGTTGCTTAATGGCACCCTCACCATCAATTTGGCACCCCCTGGAGGGTCCGGGTATATAATATATATATATATGTATATCTAAAAAGAAATATATTTATATATATACATATATGAATATATAAATCATCAACACACACACACACATTGACACCGTGTTTACTTGTTTGAGAAGATATAGCGATACCCATAGGATCCAGGATCCATGGAAACATGGTATATTTACCTACTAATTTACCATTTAAACAAAAATCAATCATTCATATAGGTAGATATACCAGCTCCAAGGATGCCTACATGGATATACAACAACCCTAATCACCGAAAAAATTCAGGTACCTAAAATGGAGGAATCCTCACCTAAGGACCTAAGCTGTATGTTGTGAACGGCTTATGGATACCGGGACAACCGACCCCAAAATGGTCTTTCGGTGCTTCTCCGAGGTGCTGGCGTATGAGCCTCTTGCTGCAGGTTATCCGGAAGGAAGCCTGTTAAGTGGAAGCCAAAAGCCAAGTAGGCCAAAACCGCAGTGGCCAAATAACCTGCAAAAAAACCGTTGTTGCCGTGTGTGTTGGGTTGTGTTTTTTCTGCACAAAAAAATATGGTAGGTGGAAGTGTCACTTCTTTTTGCATTATCTGGTTTAAGAAAAAACTTGCCATGGTGGTGAAGAGAGGTGAGGTAAAGATAGCTAGGTAAAACTTAGGTCCCCTGCTAAAGGTTTAACTTTTAGTGAGGTACATGTGCGTCTCAAAGTGCCGTGTTGGCACTGCCAGTCTTGGGCGAATTGTATGTCCCAAGATGGCCACTTTAGTCAGGTACATTCAAAAAACCCACCTGATTCAAAGGGGCTCTCGGCCCGCAAGGGACTACCAAAGATCTGCCAAGGTAGGGTCAATGTTTAAATTTGGTAGTTGATGATTGGTGCTTGTTATTCTAGGATTCCTTTACTGTACAAACAAATACATCTTACATGAGGAACTTAGTCGAATACTCAACCAATAAACCTTTTGACAATGACGTAAATGTTGGCTAGGCCTGCGAGCACGCGATGATTTTCCTTGATATAGGAGGTTCTCGAAAATAGTGATAGTGGCGTAATCCCCCATCCAGTTGATACACTCTTATGACATCATATACACCCTAAAAACATAACATGGCCCCCAAACAAGGACCATTTCAACTGCAAGTTTCATCTTCGAACAATCGATTTTGAGTGGATACATTAGTTTTCGGAAGAGTAATTGCTAATTAAAACTGGAAATAACCTCCATAGACTGTTGATGGTTCAGAAATCGGGCTAACCACCTGGGCTGTATAAAACTCCGTAAATAATGAAATAAACTACCAAGCTCAACTGTTCAGGTGCCGGATTTCTTTTATTTCCATCAACAATATGTCAATTTAAATCAAACCAAGCACTCAAAGATCCATAGTTGCATCCTTACTTGGATGTCCCTGGAAGTTAGAATCAAAGGTTAGTAAGTGTGTTATAACCCCAAGTTGTAAGTAGGTTATAGCCCATCTATTAACCATTTACTCACTTCCTCGAGCATCCCAGCATTAATCCACAACTCCAAGGGACATGGAATGATCAACACCTCAGAAATCGCCAACGAAACGAACGATTTTTCGGGTCTCACGTTTGGGAGAAAGTATGGGTCCGAAAAGCGACGTTGAGAATATTTCAAAACCCAGAAAACTGAGATAGAACCTGAAACATTGGCAGTTAAAGGTGTCGAAAGCTAGTAACTTATCAGTTATCAGGTTTAATCGAAACAAACATCAGAACTTGATTGATTGTCGTTCTGGTTTCAAATCTCTAATGAAGATCTGCTTTTTTTTTTTCTAAAGTCAACTCCAATTAAAAATTGATTAGTCAGTAGCTAAGCTGGGTTCATACCAACTTCATCAAATGTCTGATTTGGATGATGATTTGGATGATGATGACGATGATGACGATGATGACGATGATGATGATGATGATAATGATGATGACGACGACGACGACGACGATGATGATGATGATGATGATGGTGTATTGGGATTCATGGCCACATCCAGCTACTAAGTAGCACCTACTATCCAAACCATCATGTTTTCATCAACAATGTGCCACCACCACCCACTTTTGAGAGGAGTGTTCCCCCTGTGCCCAAAAAATCCTTAGTTTTTGTTCGGAGGATGATGTCATCTTAGTGACATCACTTCTGACGTCATGTCAGAAGGGACGCTTGTTGAGAGTCATTCCTTTAACAAAAAACATCTTTAGAAGCATCCACAACCGAAAGGCAAAAGCACCAATTTCAATGCCGACTCTGTCTCATATCTTTTTATATCCTCTGGAAATTACAAGTGTACAATGATTATCCTTTCTTTGTCGCGATACCATGCCTTTCAAGCAAATATCAATAAGTCAGGTTTAGTCAGTCGTGGGAAGAGTCAGCTGCCAAACTTGTTTGCGTAAGTTTCAATGGGGATTCTTATAAAACACACACTAAAGCTTGCGCTTAATGATGCACCAAGTAGAATTATACCTATGCATATACATATAAATCATATAAATAATAAAAGCTTATACAAGGGTTTTAAGGTAATACATGAACATCCAAACGCTACAAAGTAGGTAGCACCATCGATTTTGTCATAGCCAAGTGACATAGGCCCAAATTAAGGCCTTTTGCATACCTTTTTGAGCATCACCATGCCCAGCCATTGATTCTTGCAATGTGGCCTGGATGGCCGTGACATCATGTTTTCAGCAACAAAATTCAAAGAAAGAAAAACACATGAGTGCAACGACAACGACAACGACAAGGACAACAACAACAACAACAACAACAACAACAACAACAACAACAACAACAACAACAACAACAACAACAACAACAACAACAACAACAACCTACCACTACTACATCTACTACTGCTACTATTCCAAAACCACTCCAACGTCGCATCAAGGCAAATCCCTGCCTGCACGTCTGGGAGAACGGAATGACCACCATAAGAGAAGGCCAAAATACCAAAGCTGTTTAGCACCTTAGCACCCCAAGTGCTGCATGTCTGCAAGGTGGGGCCCATTTCTCAGGCGTTGATCAACCCGACAACTGAGAGGGGCCTACCTTGTAAGAATGCAGCGATGGTTCTTTGAGTGCTTGGTTTGATTATGATTTAAATTGACATGCTGTTGATGGAAATAAAAGAAATCCGGCACCTAACCGGTTGAGCTTGGTAGTTTATTCCATTGTTTACAGGGTCTTATACGACCCAGGTGGTGGGCCCCAAAAAGCAATAGTAAATGGAGTTGGAACTTCCATAAGTAGGGCTATTATGACTCCAGTTGCCCGTTTACAAGGCCACTTGTAGGGGTTATAACTTAGAACTCCATGTATAACTATAGTAGGGGCCCGCCCAGCTAGTATAAATAAACATAAGATCCTGTGATTTCAACACAGATTTGACAGACAAATCAGTCCAAATGGGAACTCGTACCCAAGGTGAAAACTACAGATGTTTGAAACCACCAACTTGCAGGTTTAACCTCATGTGAGCCACGAAAAACCCTCGTACGAACTCCATGGAATCCTGGTTGTTTAATAGGGACCCTTGTAATGGTTGATTAAGAAGTCCACATAACTGGATAGTATAATTTTCTATAAACCGTAAACACGCAGAATCGTTTCATTGCCCACTTTAATTCTCATAGGTGCAAATCTGATTTTCAAACCCGATTTTTCAGCATGTAAGCAATGTACACGTTGAACCAGTGTAGCTTGCAAGATCATGGTTTAAGTTTAAATATTGTGAAATCCTGTATCGAATGGTGAGAAATGGTGGATAACCCGCGCTGGGGTCTTTTGTCGGAGTTGAGTTACCCAAGATGCGGATTCCGTGTCACAAATCCCTATAAAGCCGCAGTTCCGACTCAGTTTGGCAAGTCCTTCGCGCAGTCCACCTCACCCTTCAACAAAGCATCAAACAATTCTGCATGACAAACCTGCTCAAGTCGGATGAGCCACTTGCGAACAGCAGTTGGAGCCACACATACCTTTTGAAGTCAGGCTCCCATCACCAGTAAATTGTCCACCTTTCGAGCAATCATCCTTTCAATATCTTCCTTGCTACACAGGGCTGTCAACTTGAAGTACACTTACGGCCGGCCTGCCAAAACGCGCGTTTGCTCCGCTACAACTTCCAGTTTCAGGCGAAGGATCTGACTGGAAACCACCGGGACCCACCAATTTATCAGTGTAGTCATGGCTAGTCAACCTACCCCCCCCTAACGTACCCCCCCCCAAGAAATAGCCAGCCTTATGATCAGGGCGTACTAACCATTGGAGTCCCTTCATAAGGCCGGCTATTACATCCCAGGACGGAGGTCAGTGGTTAATAACCAATAACCCTGAGGCAAAGTTCCCCTTCCAAACGGCTTTTCGATTCTATGGCCTTTAAATCGGGGTCATTAATCACTTACTAACTTGGATGATCCTCGACGCATACTAGATGTTTGTCCTTGATTTACCTTTGATGAATGCCAAAATGGATAGCAACCATGCGATGAAAACTGAGGCATTGCCCACGGGTAGTTTGAGATTCAAAGGAATTCAGTAAAATGAGCAAAGTGACAAGGTGGGCCTCTACTAGTAGTTATAAATGGAAAGATAGCCCCTGCAGGTAGGGTTGTAACTCCAGGAACTCATATATTTTCGGCCATTTACAGGGGTTATACCATAACTCCATTAATAACGATCGTAGGGCCTCACCTTGTACCAAACAACCACTATTGCCGTTTGGGACCATGAAACCAACCCATGGAATAAAAAGCCTTATATCTGGCCAAACTATATGTAATATTTAACCAACCTGAAGTAATAGGGGACTTCCCTTCCTCAGCTACCTTTTGGGGTGAGGTTGTGTGAGGTCGCTATAATTTGACCAGCTTATATCTATTTGTCATGTTTCCTACGATATGAATAAATTCATTCCCAAAAAAGTTGATAGTAAGGTTGGATGAACACTTGGCAACACGTGATATCTACGCATTCCAAATGTCATTATGAAAAATAAATTATATATGCAGTCATCCTCTATTTTATTTGTAAACATATTGTATTTATATGTCGTATAACAGTATAACATTCATATTTTGTATACAAAAAAATATATACCATACAGTATACTAATAGATCCTCATTCACAAAATTTGTCCACTCAAATAGATTCATCTTCATCCTCAAACATTATCATGGGAACCTAAGGGTACCCCTCCCTTAATAAGGCCTTATTTCTTCAGGGGGGTGGCATTTGGAGGGTTACCCTTAGATTCCCATGACATTTTTCTGGATTTCGTTGCATCTTTTGGCACTCCAAAAATCCAATCAGGACCATCTGTCGGATGACCCAAGGTCACCTTGATCGAAAACAAACGAGGCAAAGGCCAAGGCCAGCAACTTGACGGCCACAAAGCCAGTTATAAAAAACCTCATCTTCCAGTTCCCTATATGGATGTTTCACGAAAATAGTGGGTTTTCCCCCCAAATCATCCATTTTAATAGGGTTTTCCATTATAAACCATCCATTTTGGGGTACCCCTATTTTTGGAAACACCTATATATTTGGAACCTGTTGCTCCCAAACTGCCAATATATCAGGTAACGATTGACCCCTGGTTCCAAATATATTTGGGGAACTGGAAGATGAGGGTATGTTATATATTTGGTCTAGCCCTCATCCAGTAACAGTCGCAAATGAAGGTTTAGTTTGGGATTCAGTAGACTAAAAACTGGAAAAGTCCTGGTGGATGTCCGAGGTAGTTCCATGTTATATAATAGGCAACTAGTTGGTGGTTGAACCAACCCCATTTGAAAAATATGCTTGTCAAATTGGATCACTTCCATAAGTAGGGGTAAAAATAACACATGATATTGGAACCACGACCTAGGCATGACGATTGAATGAAGAACTTCAAATGGTGTGGTGTTTTGGTTGTTACTCTCAATTATGAGAACTTATGCGACCCAATGAGGCCCCTCCCAGGCAATCAGGCCTCGTAAGAGATTATAAATCTACCCGTTCTCCCTGAGTTTAGGCCTTATGAACTCGGGCCTTATTTTCTCTTGGTGTGGCAGCCAGGGAGCAAATTGGGTGTCTCAAAGTCCCATGGCGAAAAAATTGAAGAAAAGATCTGGCCTGAAAAAGGCCTGAAAAGATCTGGCCAAACTTGGATGATCTATGGAAAAAACACGGTACTTTCATAATTCCTGGGTGTCTTTCGCTCCACTTCCATGTTTTGTTGAAAAGCCTCATAAAAAATCAAGGACCAAAAACGAATGGCTAGACCTAACTCAGACCTCACTCAAAAAAGGAGTGCTACGTATATGATATCATTGTTTTTGTCCTCTTGTCATTTACATTTCAAAGAAACATTTTGGTCCAACAAAATACGGACCCAAATTTGTTGCGCAATGGAGGCAGAACACTTGCCAAGGTCTAGGGCGGTGATGTTAACCGGCCTCAAGGTTTTGGCCAAATACTCATATTTCACCAACCTATCCCTGAAATAAAGAGATTTCCCTTCCAAAAAGCTAGGTTTTGGGGGCCCAGGTCGTGTGAGTTCGCTTTTGACTAGAAAACTTTTGACCTTGGCAACATCAGCAACTATTCACTAGGTCCTAGGTGGTTAATGCCACCTTCTTTCAAGGGTCATGGATTAAAATTCTTAAACATGGTCACCTACTGTTTTGTTGGTTGAACATCGTACACTTCCTCAAAACTAACAGCTTGCACATGAAACAAATAGTTGGAAAATGGTTAGTCCCAGGAAGTTAGTAAAAGGTTAGTAAGTGGGTTATAAGTTATGACCCGAACATATCCCATTTATAAGGAAGGTTATAACCAATTTACTAACCATTTACTACATTCCTGGGACATCCAAGTACATTTTGCCATACACATGTTGTCCCAAGTTGTCCCAAGGTCCGCCAACAAAAAATCTCTTCCAAGTGGCTGTACGAAAATCTTGTCCCAAATGTTCTCCTTCACCACGTAGAATCACAGCACTACATGCCACCAACACCGTAATGGTGAAGCCCACTGCAGTGAGGCCGCCCAAAAAACCTCACAAAAAAAGCCGAGGAGGGAGGGGCTGCGGGGTCACATATGATTTATGTATCAACCAAAAATGATATATGGTACGATGTCTTTTTTGGGGAAGAAATGTACGTATGTCTTCATAACAAAAAACATATATATTAACATATATAGGTGAAAAACATATATGTGTGTGTGTGTGTGTGCGCGTTATCTGGCATGTCTTTCAGGCAAACAAATAACAGTAGCAAATAGGAATGATACTCATGCTGAGTATACAATGCTAAGCATGAAACCACATCAGAACATCACACCTTCAATGAAAGGGGAAATCAAAAACATGCTAGACAGCCATCCTGTTGATGGAAGACATCCTGCCCCGGTTGAAAGGCAGGCTCCCCCAGTATTTACAAGCTTTTACATCCCAGGCGGTTAGCCGGATTTCCGAACCATCAACAGTATCACCCCCAAAAAAAGGCTATTGCAAGGAGGGCCCCTACCAGTTATAAATGGAGCGTTAACCCCTATAAGTAGGGTTATAACTCCAGTTACCCATTTATAAGACCATTTACACAGGTTAGAACTTATAACTCCATGTGCATCTAGTAACGTGTGAAATGCTACCGTGCCTCAAAAAAAACTGCAAGTTCACCCCTGAAAATAGGCCGAATCTCTTTTTTGGATGGTATGTGCACTGTGAACCCCTTGAACGGCCACCGTAGTAAGCTCATGAATGCTCATGACAGGATACATCACCCCCATGCAATATGTGAAAAGAAGGGACTTGAAAAAATGATAAAGCTCCAAATCAACTCCAAAAATATCTGGTTGGTGGTTTCAACCAATCTGAAAAAATATTCTAGTCAAATTGGATCATTTCCTCAGATGGGGATGAACATCAAAAAATGTTTCAAACCACCACCCAAATATTTTCACAAAGACACACACCAAACAGAATTGCACTCCCTAAGAACCATACAGTAGCAGCTGAATGGTTGGCCGAATCCGGATAGGAAAAAACATCATCTTCCAACAAATGAGCCACGAAAAAAATGCCTTATTACTTTCCATTTTACTGGTTGGTTAATAGGGATCCTTATAATGGTTTATTATAATCCCTCTATACCTGGGGAGTATAATCCCCTACATACCATGAACAACCAGGGTTTTTTCATTGCTCAAATGTTCACGAGCCTTCTAAACTGGCTGTATCAGTTTTAGGGAGGGTACAGCCCAAATTAGCATCCATGGATGTAGGTATACCCTCCAGGGAACTAGCATATCCCACCTTGGGAAGTTCGGAAAATCATCTTCAAAAGTGCCTTTTTGGGGGGGATATGCTAGTTCCCAGGAGGGTATTTACCCTACATTTACCATAAACATCAGCCATTCATGTAGGTAAATGCGAGCATTTCAATACAATTCATGGATGGTATTGATGCTATGGGACATGAATACCAAAAATGATGGATTGGAACATGTTATCTCCTTTCAGAGGAGTTTTTTCACATTTCCCCAAGAAAAAAAAACACACACCTTCTCTGTTCGAAGGTCCAGATGGGCCCTTACCAAATAACTCCGTTTATACGCGTTATAACTCCACTTACCCACTTACAACGCCATGTATAGGCGTTATTTCACCCCATTTATAGCTGGTCTTTGGGCCTACCTTCTTGGTTGGGATTTTCAACAAAAGTGCCACCGGGAAAAAAAAAACATATGCCAGAATAGGAACTTAAGCGCCACATATCCGCGATGGATGGCAATAGAGAGGTGAGGATAATGACCAAACCACCCACGGTGGTACAAACAGGAAGAGACATTGGCACATGTCCTTTTTTTCCGCGAGAAATCTCAACAAACCCCTTACTTGTTCAATTTAGGTTGTCCCTCTATTTTATAAAAAACATATTTATACAATAGCTGTTTATCTCAACATTGCCGTGTCCAACAAAAAACCCAGAAAAATGAAATCTCAAGAAATCTCATTAGGGAAGTGTTCAAGTTGGAGAGGCACCAATCAGTTTATCGAGAGGAAAAAGACAAGATCCATGATCTATATAAGATATATAAGATTTCCTACCTGATAATCCAATCAGCCTAATTAACCATAAAACATAAACATAAACCACACATAGTGCCTACCTATGAATTTGTTAATTGATGATCATTTGTTTATGTTAATAGTTTACTCTTCCAATTTCTCACTGAAATTGCATCTGCAGAATCCCTTAACCTTCCAATAAAAGAAAAGCAACTACAGTAAGTACATTCAAAAACAGCCAAACTAACTCTGGTTGGTGGTTGAACCAACCCCTTTGAAAAATATGCAATCGTCAAAATGGGTTCATCTTCCCCAGTTTTCGGAGTGAACATTCCAAAAATAGAGTTGCCAACACCTATAGTAACTCCTTGGAGTTGATACTGATACATGACTCCTTGCATCTTTTCCCCGCGGATTTTCTTCCGGGATTCCCTTACATGCATTGAAAAAAACCCACCGGTGGGGAAGAGGTCGCAATAAAATTGGCCCACAACCTTTGGAGGAGCATCCCAGGACGGACGTTTACGGCGGTTAATAGCTTTGTTTAGTCAAATCCCAAGTAGGGCAACGTGGGACCCCTTGCAAATGGCCTCTTCATATCTTGTAAATGGGGGGTTCTAGTACCCTGGCGAAAACTAACATGACACTGGAAAATCCACCATTTAAAGATGTGTTTCCTATTGACAATGGTGATTTTCCAATGTCATGTTAGTTTGGAATCTGCTTGGAGGATCATCCCTGTTAGCAAGTGGTTAGTTACCCTCCATGTGTAAGCCATGGAAAAGGCCATTTGGAAGGGGAACAACCCGATCCTTAGGGGACTTACTAACCATGGTTATTAACTCATTAATCATTTACTTTGGGGACTTACTATGATCCCCACATAACTGGGTAGTATAATCCATATCAATCCCCTATATACCCTAAAACAACTAGGGCTTTTTTCATGGCTCATATTGGTTTTCATGTGCGTTACTAGCTACTTCCTACCTGGGATCATCCCACCAAAAACTACCAGCTTCACACCCCACCGAGCCGACCCACTCCTGACAGCTTCTGCAAGGAAAAGATGCCTGATCCAATCGTCAAGGCTGTAATGATAGTCACCTGACATGCGGATGAAAGAAGGGAATGAATTGAAATCTGTGGTATGGAACATAGAGTATGCGTTTTGTTTGTTTGTAGTGCTATAGGAAATATGTAGTAAACACTATATCTCATTTAAAATAGAATAATATAGCCTGTGGAAAAATATATCTGGCATGTAAAACGCAGTATTTAGTACTGCAAAACAAAGAGATAATAAAGTAACATCACGGTATGAATATACTATAGGCACAGTTGCATAGTAATATGGTGACATAGTAATACAGAAATGTGAAAATATCTTCATTATGCATATACATGTATATCATGTGGAGATCTGTGGTGTATGGTTTGTTGATAGTAAATATAGATTTGGAGATTGTACGTGATTTTGCTTTGCTCACATTTTGTACTTTTCACGGCAAACACGCTGGTACTTCGTGAGCAAAAAACCTTGAGACAAGCCAAAATCCCCGTGTTGTCTAGTAGGCACCCGGCACCAGTTGCTTACCTGCTGAGTTGACCATACCCATAGGATCCATGGGACTGGTATATGAATATACCTACATTTGGCTGGAAAAGTGTATGGCTACGGCAAGATTCTAACCTGAATCAGGTAAGGGGTTTGATTTATTTGCCCTGGCCTTGTGTTTTTGTTTGCTGCTCAGGTGATTTCCCCAGTTTCAACAGGGGGCGATTGTTCGAACGAAACAAACCAACACACAAAACCACCTTCCAGAAAAACTCCAGTCCCTCACCCTTTCGGGCAAACTCCAGCAAGCAAAAGCTGCCGCCTGATAGAGAACCATGAATTGAAATGGCCTCAAAGGGTCAAGGTGACTGGGGATCCATATCCCAAATGCTCCATGTATGGATTATTTACCTACATTTCTTAGGGTAAATCCTTCAACCTGCAACAGGTTAGCCAGCACATATGGCCTCTGAACTGGGGTCATAAGCCTACTTATAGGGATTATAACTTGTAATTTCCTTTATAACTGGTAGGGCAAGGGCCCACCTTGTATGGATTATTTACCTACATTTAGGTGAAAAATGGCCACATTCAAGTGGAAATGTAGGTAAATCTTCCCTACATGGAGCATCTGGCTATGGCGTTGAAAAGGCCGTGGACGCTTTATAGTATTTTCCAACAAAAATGACCAGACATAAAATGGGTGTGTGATTTTTTAATACACCAACACCGGGATTTCTAAACATGAATCCCTAGTATTTAATCAGGGAAGACCTTCCTTTAAACCCCAGCAATTTTAACATTCAAATACCAAACATGGCCATATTTAAAAAAGGCCGGGATCCCCTTTTCCAAGGTAGATCAGTAGTAGGTATCCATAGGAGTTAGTTTTCCGGCCTTTTAGGGCTCCCAGGATTCTCCCTTCCTAAACGTAGCTACCAACCTTTCGTGGGCCCAAAAGGGTCGTGGTGTGAGGTGGCTATAAATTTGAGCAAACCTTAGTACTACTGTTGATGGTTCAGAAATCCGGTGTTCACCAGTTGATAGGTAGTTAAGTAGTTTATCCCATTATTTACCAGGTTTTTTTGCATCCCAGGTGGTTAGCCGGATTTCTGAACCATCAACAGTATGATAGGATATTTTGACATTGGAGAGGACAATCCCTCTGTAGCTTCTGGTTCTCTGTTAGAGTCGGGAAATGTTTGCCCCTTTGACAACTTGACTTTGATTTGCTTGTGAGGTGGTTGGCAAAAACTAAAACATATTTGCCAAATTTAGTGTTTCATGCTGATTTATAATGGTAGAAAGTAAAAACAAATCACCTTAAACAAATCCAAGAGTCGCTCGAAAAACCATCTTACCTTCAGCTATGCCGGTTGTTTGCTAGGTATCCCTGTGTCATGGTGTATGAAATAATCCCCAACACCACTACGTAGTTTTTCATCCCCGACATATACCCAAAACAATTAGGGGCCTTTTTTTCATTGCTCAAGTTGACTTTGCCCTCCGACCGCCTGATCCAACATGCAGCAAAGCCAGTTCCCATGACGCCATCCGCCAAGCGAGCATAGGTGGCCTAGTCAACGAGTAGATGGAAGTTATGTGGAAGTTAACCCCCGTAATAGACGGTGAAATGTTGGCTTCAACACTCAGTAGCCATTTGTAAGATTCCGAAACCCATTGCTAGAATAGGATTGAGGGTCCGAGTAGGCTTCTAGTGTATTCCCCTTTTTAGGACGTACCTGGATCCTCAGGGAATGATTGTTCATGGGCTATGTTTCATGATTTTTTTGAATGGGCTATGTTCGTTTTCAGGGAGGGTAACTCTTACAAACCACAATTTTCAGTATCTATCCGGTCCGTTTGCTTCCTGCCTAAATACTGGTTCACAGTGGATAGTTAAGATCCTAAAAATCAACCATTTATGTAGGTAAACATACCACAAATCCATGGATCCTATGGTAGCATGTGAAACGTTCATTCCTTCCATGAAAAAAAAACCAAGAAAACATATCCACTGTCCACGATCCCGACCATTTACTTGGATGATGATCCCAGTTGGTAAGTAATTTATAACCATGGATAATTTTTCTCCCCTAAGGGTAAGGTTCCGCTTCCAAATGGCCTATGAGGGTAGAATCCTAACCACTGAAACAAGTCCGAGATGGGATGATTGTCCTGGAATATATAGACATATCTTTCCCAATAGTTTGTTCGTTTCTTAAATGGAGGAAATTCCTGGAATAGACGAAAATAAACCAGCAACCTGAAAAACATCAACTATATTCATCGAGTGCTTGGGGTGTATGCTGCTGAAGCTCGATTCCAGGGAAATTCCAGGGACCCCCCCCAATTCCACCGAAAATTCCCACTCCATAGGGGCATATATATTCTCATCTTACCAACATCCCAACCTAGATCTCTTCTTCCTCAAATCCACCACAACCAACCAGGACCAACCAATCCCACCTGATTAGGACCTTGGAGTTGGATTAATAACCTTCCGCTATAGTAAGATGCCCAGGTGACATAGGCCCACACCTCGGGGTACAATTTTTCCATGCCCGAAACACCCTCCACCCACCTCCCAAGGCGTGAGGTTTTTCGATGATTTTTTTGTTCCCGGGTGGGAGAAATTTGATGTTCGAAGGTTTAAAAAACGACCAAGAAACACAAAACTCTGAGGTGGAAATTGATTTTTTTGTTGGGGGGGTGGATTTGGACTGGGGAGATGGAGATTGTTTTCTTTTTGATTTGGAGGTTTTTTGCGGGGAGGACTTGGACTGAGGAGATGAGATGGAAATGTGTGTGTATAGGCATCTTGGACTAGATGGTGACCCACATACACTTTACGTGTCTTCAGTTCTTCAGTTTGAAGTTGCATGAGGACATCCCAAGCTTTTAAAGAGGCAGTGTTTTCCACTGAACAATTTTGAGAGGAAGAGTATCTAAACAACTTGTGGGTTTGTCTAAAAAGACATCATCAACGTCACATGTATTGACATCAGCCATTCGGGAATCAAATATGGATTAGTAGTTGGAAAACACCGACTATGATTAGTATGGGGGGCGGGCCCCTTACCAGTTATAAGTAGGGTTATAGATTCATTTAGTATAGGAGTTATAATTCCAGTGATACCTATTTAGAAGGTCATTCATAAGATTTCATAAGGGCCCCGCTCCATAACTCCGTCTATAACTGGTGACGTCTGCGGCCCACTTTGTAGACATCCTTCCTTCTGTGCGTTTTGGAAAAAAACCGACCAAACTTGGGAATTAAAGACTAGTTGATGGTTTCTAAAGACTAGTTGATGGTTTCAAGTTTCAACCCATTTGAAACATATTATATAGTCAAATTGGATGGATTTCTCCAGGGATCGGGGTATGAATTTTCTCAATATGTAAAACCATGACCTAGAAGAGATCTTTTCAGATTCTTTAGTACGAAAAAAAACCTCAAAAAGTCACACCGATTTTTTTGGGGTATAGTACAGGTCACAGGGTATACGTAGAGAAGTATATAATTATATACATATATATACATATAATTCAGATACCATACACCCCGAGTCAACCATCGACTGGAACCCCCAAAAAATAGTGGTTTTGTAGATGTTTCTCTTTTTGTTTCTCTTTTTCCAAGTTTTTTTTCAGCTTCCATGTTAGTTTTCGGGGGTGTGTTCTACATAACAATCTTTACAATAGAGCCAGAACATTTCAGGTCTTAACCCAACCATTCCCTTTTCTGAACCAAACCATTTCTGCTTCACATCCATTTGATACATAATCATCCTAAATATCCTAAAATTATAACCCACCCTTGAACCAACCGTTTCTTTTAACCAACCATTTCTTTGATTTGACACTCGCCAAGCAAATCAAAAACACATGGCAGAACTCCAATATGACCTTGTCTTGACACTTTTCTTGACTACCATATCATAGACAGCATGTTCTTCATGTGTGTTCGAGTGTTGCCCAATACCAACATCTTGAAAATCCTCAAATCTGCAAGAAAATATGGATTTCTTCTCGTTTGACTCCAACATACCACTGAAACATGGCAAAACAAACCCTCAGGCACTTGTTCATGAATGAAATCCTTCCACATATTTGCATCTTGGGGTAGCTGGGGGTATGTTCCAAGGGTCAGGTGAAATTGCGTGCGAATAGCAAGCAACCAAAGTGCCAAATGTCTCCGATCAAGCTGGATTTTTTCTTGGATTTCTGGTTTCATTTCAAATTATAAAGAGTCTTAATCACTATAAATAGCCCCAGTAATATTTCATACCACCAAAAAAAACAGCAAATAAATGCAAATAACCAATTTCATACCCTCAAAAAATCACACACAAATTTCACCAGAAAACCCCCCAACAGGTCTTCCAAACTCAAATCACTGCTGGTTGTTTTTCTGGTTTCAAGATACAATAAGGCCGATCCAGAATCCCAAATAGGCAAAGGCCAAGGGTAGTGTTGCAATGGCTGGAGCACCCACCACCTCAGTGTTGGTTCGAACATAGTGGCAATAATAGGTGGGCCCCCGGGCCCAGTTATGAATTAATGGAGATATAACCCTTATAAATGGCTGGAAATCAATGGGTAACGTGGGTGAAATAATCCTACTTATAGGGGTTATAACTCCATGTATGCCTGATAGGCCTACTTTGAATGAACCTTCAATTGTTTCCCAAACATTCAATCTATGCAATTGCTTTCCAAGACTCATAGGAGTCATCCTCTAAAACTGGTTGCTTAGTGAAGGCATTTATAATAGACCTATTTTTGAATTCTTCTATAGCTGTGTAGTATACACCCTTACCTAAACTGAATAAGTAGGGTTTGAGTCACTGTTCATCCATGTCTTCAAGTTTAGCGAGAACCTTTGAGACGATGGGATGTAAACAAACACCCTTGCTATTTGGTTGATATTGGATCTAGTATATGTGTATAAATACCAAATTATAAGGGGATCATTTCGTAAGCCAAAATCCAAGGATTCCGTCATGAACTGACCAGGATTTTTTTCATCTCATGTTCAATCTAGCATCAACAATCAACAGTTCATCATCCAACAGCCCTCAAATTTCACCTTTTGCTTCTTGAATAATCCCCGTACTGCACTGCCATGCCTGCAACATTCGCCGCAACATATCATAAAAGACAAGTGGCTGAAACAAAGATATGAAGCCATGCGTGCCACCTGAGGATTTTATCAATTTCGCCAGAAAAGCATCCATACCAACAGTTCGCCCCTGAGAATAGGCCATCCCAAAAGGACATGTCATCTTCCAACCATCCATTTTCAGTGTTTTTGCTGTTAGTTTGGGAGGGATATATATGTATGTATATAAGGTGGGCCCCCACATTTGGTAATTTGGGTCTCTATTGGAAACGCTTTGTTTGTAGCAAGTGTTGACCCTGCCAAATGATTCCTTTGGATGACGGAAAGGTACCTTTCTTTAAAGATCGTAACGTTTCACAGGACGAAGTGCAAACACTTTGGAGGTATATAGGTAGATAGACTGCTTAGTCGTAGATTTTTTGGTGATATCAATATCTGAAGACAGTGCGGTATAATCAATCACAAAGCACACATTATTGTATAAATTCGATCTGTTTGAACTAGCTCATGAAATCATCCCCATATTTCCTTGGGTACAAGCACTTGGACGTATAACTTCCCACTTTTTGATCAAAAGAAGCATTTGACACCCCCTTTTGTCGCCAGCCTGAGGCTTACTATTTGAAGGGTACCTTCAACAAGTACTTTCGGCAATTTTGAGTGACCTCCATTGCGATCCATCATGTTAGTTGGAAGCAACTGCTACTGGCATATGATCTATACAGTCTATACATAGAAGAAACCTTCCAAGAGGTGGCAATGAAACCCTTAATAGCGGAACTGAAGTCTAAGTATATACACATATCAATTACTATAGTAAATACTGCATCCATTTTTTCACATATTCCTAAACATAACTACTTGGATGTCCGGTTGGAATTTAGGATCAATGGTGTATAAATGGGACAAAAATGTTGGGATTATAGTGCTATAACCCACACCAACTAACCTACTAACTTCCAACGGGACCTCCAGGAACCTAAGGGGACCCCGGGGACCCGAAGAAGGCCGGTTTCAAGGGAAGCCAATTGGTTAATAGTCCCTGATCATAAGGCATTGCGAGGGGGCCCCCTTCGGTTCCCATGAGCCATCAACCAAGACACCATTCCGCCTTTCCTTTGCCGTTCTCAGAGCTACTGGACGAACATGAAGAGGACGAATCCACTGACATGGCGCCGAAATCCTTTGCCCTTTCTTGAGAAGAAGTCGATCCAGTGACAGCAGGGTTTTTTGTTGCGTGCAGTTGTGCTGGCTTCCGAATTGTTTGTTTTTCAAAGATTGAGCAATGACAAATATATGTATATATATATATACAATATATTTATAATACATACCAGTAGTTGCTGTGTGATTTATTTTGAGAAAAAAACCTTTGATTTCGATATTGAGGTATTGTTTTCTGTGATGTTTTGTGTATGAATTTCTCCTAACCTTCAAGTACAGGTCAGTACTCAACAGCCAAGAAATTGTGCCATCCAGCTGTTCTTGCAGTAGGTTTTCCTCATTAAAACCCGTGAATGGTTGCATCTTGACATTCTGAAAGGTCTGTGTCATGGGCCGTGAGCCAGCCAATCTCTACTGACATTGACAGGTTTCTCAATGCAATGCTGCAGTGTTATTTCGTGAATCTCTCCTTTGTTGTCCCCATGTCAATGACTCTAAATCTGGAAACTACTCCTTGAAACTGGTTGACACCACCGGCCATCCGAAAAAAAACAAACAAACAAACATGGCACACCCATCAGCATCGACCAGCTTCTTCCAACAATCATGGTTTAGCTCAGTTAGTTCTGATGGTCTTGGTTATTGCACTGCAACCCTAATATGAAAAAATATGCCAGTATATATCGTATATACTGGTCGAATTGGAAATCCCTTTTTTCACCAAGTTAGGGGTGGGGTCAAAAAAAATATGCTGGCAGGCAGCGGGCATGTAATATAACCCACAGGGATCATGGTATGTTTACCTACATTTTAGTTGATGAATTATCTCGGTGGTGGTTTCAGCCCATTTGAAAAATATTTATATAGTCAAAATGGATCATTTACCCAAATAGGGGTGAAAATGAAAAATGTCTGAAACCACTACCAAGATTATTGTATGTAAGTAAATGTACCATGTCCAATGGATCCTTTTGGTACTCTAGTCGGACAATGTTCCACTTCCATGATTCTGAGCGATTTGAAGCCACGTGTTTCCAATAGTCAATTTTAGATTTGGCTGAAGAAAATCACAATCATAAAACGCATGAGAGTTGTGATAGTTACCATTTGACCCAAGGGCATTATGTGAATATGTCAACACACAAAAACCTGAAAATGTACACCGATGTTTCACAAATACTTCTAATTCCGTTTTCAAGAAACCTATGACATTAGATACCCTATATCATGTAATAATTACAACCATTACATATACAAATCGGTGGTAGCTTTAGAATATATGTGGAGTGGGTTCCATCACCTCAAACTTTTGGAATTTGACATGTAAGACTATTACTAATATTAATATAAGTGTTGCATGTGTTGCTGCTCAATTTTCCAATGATGGATACAAGGTGGCCCCTACTACTTAGGGCTATAACCCCTGTAAATGTCCTTATAAATGCGTAACTGAAGTTCTTTCACCTTACTTATAGGGGTTGCAACTCCATTTATAACTTGTACGGACCCACCTTGTATAGACACATATTAATATACCGTGTTTTTTTTTCTGCTCCAATGATGGAGGTGATGAGCCACAGACCTTGGGGGTGGGAGTTTTGGCTTATTTCTACACAACTCATAGGGAAAATGATCGGAAAACTCGTTGGGATGGGGGCACCTTAAGAATCAACCCCATATAGACCTTATATCACGTGGGTATTTCTTGGATATATTCGATATATCCTTTTTTTAAAGAGCTCCTTGGGGGGGGGGGGTTGAATAGCTAGGACCACCATTTTCCCTATGAACCAGGGCAAGACATGGCCGTAATTTGACAGGGAATCCAAAAGTAGAATAAAACGTGTCATATCATACGAACAAAAAAACAATGTCAACCTGCCAAACTGCACCAACCACCAACCTTATGAATGGAAACTCCTCCCAAAAAGCTGAAAACAATGATTTTATTAAAAATACAAAAAAAAAACAAAAAAAACAAATCAAAAAAATCAAAAAAAAAACATTCAAATTGAAGAATCAAAAACAAATCAAAAACAAATCANTTTTGATTATTTTTTGAGCTTTCAATTTGTTTCTTTTTTCTTTTGATTTTTTGGTTTGATTTTTTATTGATTTTTTTTGATTTTTTAATTTTTCTTCCAACATAGGGAGATATGGGATAGTTACCGATCATAACACCAACCACCAGATTTTTTTGTGTAAAAAAACAACCTCTTCCAAATCAATTTGGGTTCCCGGCAATAACCTAGGACCAAGTCTTTAAAGTCCGCAAAGAGATTCAACAGAGCCTCGACAGTTGCCGAAGTCAGATCCACCAGGATTGATTGCTCTGCAACCCTCCAGAGCCACGAGGTTCAGTACTTGTTCGAACCCAAAAATATACTTCAAACACCAAATGTCAGGAGGTATGACTGGATTTCTAGGGCAAATGTGTTGTCGACTTTTTTGTAGGGCGAAGGTTGGTTTCAAAGCTACACCACCAAAAAACTGAGAGCAAGCAAAAGCCCCTGAAAAATGGTATAGTTGGGAAACGATCATTTCCTTTTGGGGCCCTCAGTCTATTTAATCAGCGGCGAACCGTTCGTTTTAAAGATGGTACTACTATATATACTCCTTTGTTGTTACTTTGTGTTGTTTTATCTTGGTGTTTGCCTTTTGAATGTCAGTTCGAAGAGCATGGTGCAACCAAAACCCACACAGTGTGAGTTGTGTCGTTTACTCCCTGTTGCTCCTTTCGTTCTTGCGACTCATTGCAGTACATCGTTCGTTCAAGGAGTCGTGTCTCCTTGATAGGTCATCCACCTTGGAGACCAGGTTTTCCATGGAGCAAGTTGTTCAATGCTGTCACGCACACTCACCGAAGAACTGGCGCTCGACCACTTTTCTCGTGCACGTGGCTCAATTTGAGTGCTCAGGCTACGAAGTGTTTTCACAAGCTTTTCGTCTGTGCAGTAAACACTGAAGTGTTTCGCAACCTTCTCTGTTGCCTTCATCTCTTTCACTTCCATCGACGTTTTTAGCAGCACAACGCCGTTCAGCTTGAAACGGTTCATAGCCTCCCTTTGGGCTGCCACAACAAGCACATCCTTGAAAGGTTCTCGGCAGTTGCACTTCGATGCTGGGCAGCTGACCACCTTTCTCTTCCCCGTCACTAAGACTTTGCTTCTTAAAAACACAAATCTCCAAACGATTTGGGCATTTGGCCTCAAAAAATGATGGTTTTTTGTGCAAAGAAATCACGCTTTTTCACGATCATATTGGGTCATGGGTCTTTTCATGGACAAATAACTCAACGCAGCACGTGTGACATTTAGTGCAACATACGACGGTCTAGGACACTCACAATAAACGGTTTTTGGAATCAAACATTGAATTTAAAAAACAGAACATGGACACTCCAACCTCCATTTCTTCTGCAATGGGCTTCCTATAGTGGGTGGTTTCAACCCCCCCAACCCATTTGAAAAGGAAGATGCAAGTTAAAATTCTGGGCCAAATGGAATAATATTTCACCAACCTAGATTTCCCCTGCATTTTGGGGATTTCCCTTCCAAAAAGCTACATGTTTGAGGTGAGGTCGTGTTTTCGATCGCTATAATTTGACCAGAAAATTGGGTCATCATTTCGCCCCCAATCTTTACGTTAAGAAAGATCATAAAAGGAAGGCCTCGAATCCCTAAGGTTCGTCTATACCATCCTTGACATTGACAGAACAATACAAATCGAACTGAGGAGTTGCCATCTCAAAAGAAAATGGGGTGCCTGCTGTCAGCTTCAATCTTGTTTTTTATTCATTAAAAATCATGCTAGTTGAATGCTAGTTGATATTAGTTGATGGTTTCAACCCATTCGAAAAATATACTCGTCAACTTGGATCATTTCCCCAAGGGATCGGGTTGAAAATAAAAACATGTTTCAAACCACGACCTAGACTATATTGTTGAGTCCTTCTGTTTGGTGCAATCTGACTGCATGTCCCCACCTGCGGCACAGCTGGTATGACGTAAGGCCTGAAAAAACACGGTGGCATCCATGGATTGGTCAGCCAGAACCCATGAAACATGAAACCTTCATTGTCTTTCGCATGGGTGAGGGGTCTCAAGCTACCGATAAGGTTTGCAGGTTTTTGATTCGGGAAGTGGCAAACATCTGGTGCTTTGTTACTGAAGGGAAAAAACACCTTGGATTTGTCATCTGAAGTTGAAAATTGGATCTCTTAGAGTTGCTTGTAAAAGGCAATTGGACAGAATAACATACATATTCCGAACAAATGGTGGTGAAACATGGGTGATGAATCCCATTATGGGGATGAATCCATGGTAAAATCTGCAACAAATCACCTTAAACCATGGGATTCATCCCACTTTCCCATGGGATTCATCCCACTTGACACACCGTGGTGGGCTTTTCATGACCAGGCCACTGATTTTTGTGGACCCGAATCTTCAGCATTTTCAAGGAAACAAAACGCATGATACTTGAAGAACTCGTCATGAGTTGAAACACAATCACCATATTAAACAGAAAAACACAAGCCCGTCAAAGAAGCATTGGTTTGTTCAGTTCATGGGAGAAATCCGGCCAATAAGTCAATAAGTTTTCATACTTCCCTAGGCCAGTGCAGAAATTCTTCCATGAACAGAACATGGAATAATCCAATATTAAGAGTGTGCCCCTACTTTCAATCATTGGAGTGTTTGACCTTTCTTGGGGGTCACCCACTATCTATTTGGGAATCATGATTTCATGGTAAACAGAACTGCCCCCATCAAAACTACGCCTACAAGAGGGTTGTAAACCCGTACTGCTAGCGGCTAGCCCATGTCTTCGCCCCTTCTATTTCTGATAGGGAATAGTTTCAGGCATGAGCTTCACCAGAATTATCACTGATTCCATATTCTCTAGTTGCTGGGTTAACCTTCCCCAGAAAAAATGCGCAAGTCAAAATGGGTTCATCTTCCCCAAAAAAATCACCAACTAAAGAAATCCAGTTGACGTTTGATAGTTGATCTTTTTGAGTTCTTTCAGACATCACTAATGCGCCTAGTATTCATCTTGTGGGTCCTCCCTCAAAACTAAACAGCAAGTAAAAAACCCGTGAAATTTGGCAAAGGAAAATGTTTCAATTCAGATATTGGTAATTCGGCCTAGTTTCTGGGGCAAACCTGCTTTTAAGGTCAGATACCTTACCCATCGGATCGATGAAGCTGGTATATTTACCTACATTTACTAAACTAGAAAAATCAACCAAAGGTATTGAAGAAATCCTACACCACCTGGGAAATCAGCTAAAAGACTGAATATTTACCATATCAGCTGGTGCAGGATTTCTGAACCATCAACAGTAGGTAAATAATATACCTCCAAAAAACCCACCACTCCCGCCACTTTTCGGCATCCAAACGGAGCTAACTCTTGAACCCCCGAGCTGCGCAGCTCATGGCCTTTGGTAACAAAAACAAACTTCAAATGTTTTTTTCTTCGGAAAAGAAAAGAACATATATGTACTATAAATGTATATATACGCACAGGATCCTTGTATGGTGTATTTACCTACATTTATAGCAGCTTTCTATTGTAAATCTAGGTAAATATACCATTCATGGATGGGATATATACATGTCCTTGCAAGGTGGGCCCCTACCAATTATAAATGGATCTTATAACCCCTACAGGTAGGGTTATAACTAACAGTAAACTTATTTCTAGTGGGGGCCCAACTTGTAGGGATCCCATCAGTTTGTCAGAGGATGATTGGGGTGTACAATCACCTCCTGAGCGGAGTATTTGGGTTCCATCACCATTCTCAGAAGGTGATTGGATCCCTAGGGTATATAGCAGAGCTCCAAATATGGCACTGATGTTTGAATATGTGTATATACATCATATATAGGCTGCTTGTAGGCAAAGATACACATGTTTGTATTGTAAATTATATCTTGTACATAGGGTCACTTTCCTTTGAACCACCAATGTAGATTGAGTACCCTCCTGGCAAGCAACATGGCCCCTCAAAGGGAGGTTTGGAAAAGTCGCGGAGCATCACTGTACTTCACTTTTGGAGAACAAAAACGAAAGATTAGTTTGTGGTTTCAAGCCACTGTCAAGCTGGTTAAAACGTATCAAAAGTAATGTTAACCCTCCAGGGAACTAAGATATCCCCACTTAAGGTATAGTTGAAGATGACTATTCCTTTCCCAAGATGGGATATGGTAGTTTCCTGAAGGCTAAGACTTACAACCCACTTCTAGTTGCGTTCACCGTTCCCCCGTCTTCGAAAAAAAAAAGGCACAAAGTTGTCAAACGAGCCGGGTACTTTCCATTGTACTCGTTTTTGCTTCATAGGGATCCTTATATTGGCTGCTGATACTACCAATGTAATTGGGTCACATGCAGTTTTTTTCTTTGCTCAAATGTTGGACCATTGCACCTGAGGATCTATGTATTTTTGGCGGAAAAGAAAGATTCACCCTTCACCCAAAATGCCAGTCATGATGACATGGACATTTGTCGGTTTGGGAGTCCCGAAGTAAACAAATTGCTTGCTACTGGCATCCTGGGTGTGTAGATCAAAGCAGTAGCCCTGTAATTCAAAGACTATAAACAGTCTGAAGAGCACTGGATTCGTTGAGGATTCAAAACACCTTACAAAAAATAATGGGTGCCATTCGGATGAAGATTAACTTAGAATTGCTTAAGGTGGTTGGAAAGAAATATTCCCCAAATAGCATTCCGCAAACTAATAGGGACCCACCTTGTAAATGTTCAATTCAAATTCCATTTTTGGGCTTCACCAAAATCTCCCCTAAAACAACAGAGCATTTTCAATCACCTCAGGGAAACCCAAAATAATATCTGTTTTTTTCGAACGTCCAATCCCTCCCTCGTCCCGAAGGTTCGTTTTCCAGGTTTCCGCACAGGTTGAAACAAAGTCACACATCGCACTATGAAACTTCACAAAGCGAGGCCTTAACAAAAATGCCCACGGTGGAGGAGGGGTTCAAAACGGGGACGCTACAAGGTAGGCCTAGGCAGAGTTATAACCTTTTTACAGGGGCTATAACTCCAGTTGCCCCATTTATAAGGCCACTTATAGGATACTTATAGTGGTTACAACTCCATTTATAAGTAATACGGGGCCCACCTTATATTGAACAGACCTTGGGTGCAAAATGTCGAAGAATGCGAATTCCTTATTCCTTAAAACACTCACGGTTGGTTAAAAAAAAGGGGATGTCCTTGGTTTTGGGTAGTAAACCCTGCTGGAAAACCAACATATCCGATGGAAAGAGAAACAATTATCTTCCAAGCAACCTTCAAAATGGGATCCTTGAAAGGTAGGAAATTGGAGCACTTGGAGGATCATCCCATTTAGCAAGTAGTTAGCAAGCATGGTTCCTAAGTTCCCTAAGGATCGGGTTGTGGGACCCCTTCTAAATGGCCTTTTCATGGCTTATAAATGGGGAGTAGCTAACCATTTGCCAACTTGGATGATCCTCCAATCAAGTGTCTTCGAAGAAATGTTGGGAAAACAAAATCCCAAAATCGAAACCAAACCTTTTGGCACAAGTTTTGAGTTAACTAAAATCGTTGTTGCTGCCATTGCACGGGGACTACACTACAATGTGGGCCCGTGGGCCCCTACCAGTTGTAAGTAGCTTACAACCATTTACAACCTCTGTAAATGGGAGGCGTTATAACCCTACTTATGTGCCCCACAACCCCATTCAGAACTGGCAGGGACCCCACCGTCTTTGGCTTTTGTCGCTTGTTCTTTGCCTCCCTTTTTCCATCCCAAACTTCCGAAACGACGCATTTTTTGTGCGGCCAAATTGCTGTGCTTGTAGAAGATGTAATGCCAGTTGAAGCCTTGGACTTAGATTTGCTTGTTGGATGTTTGGAAAAGGTTAGAAAAAACATATTCTCCCAAATTGGGGTTTTGCTTTTGGATGAAAATTTACCATGTACAAAGTAAGAAAAAAACACCTTAGACGAATCCAAGGGATTATTGTTGTTTTCTATCATGGACTTTGTTGAAATTTTAGCTTAGCTACTGGCTTAGGTTTCTAAAAAAACAAAAAACATAATATAGCAATAACATAAAGTGATAATACACACAATATAGCATCACTTTATCACTTTGCATTTCCTATACCATATAACAATAAAGATAACATCAATTTCCTACCCCAAACGCTCTATGTATGGTATGAAATGGCTGCCTTCCACTCCTGTTGAGTGGATTTCTGAGCTTCCCCGTCCATGGTGGTTCAGGCCCTACGTCCCTTGCGAGGCAAAGGCCGTTTTCCAGCGGTTTTGGGTGCTGAACAAAAAACATCCCCAAGGAAGAAACACCTGACGTTGCCTCCGACAACACGATACCTATAGTTTCAACAAAAAAAACAGATGACTGAGATGGTGAAATCACCCCAACGGTTTTAAAACCGCCAAAACTGAAGGTCAACAAAGCTCTAAACCATATTGGTCCTCTGCTAGTAGCCTCATGCCGTAGATCTACCCCCCATCCAGGATTCCAGTGGCAAAGACATGTTTAAACCGATCCCCTACGAAAAATGTCACGTCATCCTGGTGTTCACTGGCATCCTGAGAGGGGGGTAGATCCAATATATGCCATGCATAAATTCTTTGTTGGAATCTTAGGCGACTTGGAGCCTTAAAGAACACAACAGCAAATTGGGGCGTATAGTTTGTGAACAAAAAACACCTACAAAAGTTCAATTTTTGGCCAAGTGTTCTTGCATCTAAAGTAAGTAGAGGATGTCATTTTGCTAGTTTCACCATTATTTCTAGGATAACTTACTTCCCCTGTTTTGTGTTGAACCTTTTCTTTTCAGGCACACCAATAGATGGACGAAGCCTGTGCCTTGTTGCACTGCAGTAAACTTACATAGCCATTGGAACATGGATCCATTTGAAGATGTATTTAACTATTGAACATACCTAGTTGGTGGTATCAACCCATCTGAAAAATATCAGTCCAATTGGATCGTTTTCCTCAGTAAGGGTATAAATTAAACATATCAAAACACCACCACCTAGATAGGGTTTTTCCATTGCCATGATAGTTTACCAAAGGCTAAGGTGGGGTTTTGCCTTAAATACTATTGACAAAGGTCCATCTTAGGTGACCTGAACCCTGTGGCCGTGGCAATCACGGCCAAACAGCCACACTTTTGAATCCATACAAAGTGGGCCCCTACTAGGTGGAAAAGGGCTTTTAATTCCACTTATAGGGGTCATAACCCCAGTTACCCATGTATTTCTGGCCATTTAGAGGGGTTACCTTGTATTGAGGTCATTGAAGAGGCACCAACTGTCAACTTCCTTGATTGGGACATGTTTCACACTAACGTTTGGATTGTCAACCTTTGAAAAAAAAAAACATCCGAATCTGAAAAAGTCCTTCCGTTTTCTTTCAGTTTCAAAGGGTTTTCCTGAGGTGGCAAACTCTCAAAAGAGGCCTAAAATAGTGATTTTACGGGCCATCTTTTTGCTTCTACCTGAGCAATGGATACAAAACCCTGACATGAGATGAACTTCCTGATTGGTTGCATGACGGATCTTTATTTCATATCTTGTGATATAATCCCTAAAATCAACTTCGAAGCAGTATTTCATCCTCTCCACACACCAAAAAACACCGGGATGAACTGGTCACTGCTCACTGCTCACATCATCTTCCAATCACTCCTGCCTTGCTCCAAATTTGGCAGCAGCGTGCACCTGGCAACGAGTGCTGTATGTTTTTTTTGGTTCGAAGCAAAATGAAGTAATGAAGAAAATCCTAAACATCAAAACTCTAGAAAATGGAAGGCGGAATCAGGAAAAGTGACAAAACATGTGGTATATAAATCAAGAATGTCTCATTGTGGCAATGAAGGTGCAGCTTTCCAGGCAGTGGACAAGGTGGGTTTTCTATTCCCAACCCAATTGGAACAAATATGAATCAAAAAGGGTTCGAATCTGCCCCAATTTCCTGGGTGAAAATAAACACAAAAACGTGGAAACGAAACTCCCATTTGCCATTTTTGGGTGCACTTTACACATTCATGTGTTTCAAAACAAACTGCATGTGTTTATATTAATTTTGGGAAACAGAAAACTGCCCCCCCCCCAAAAAAAAAAAAAATCAAAAACGACACACCGGTGTCACCGATGCATAGGTTTGATATCTTCAAAACTTGGGGTGGATCGCCTATAGAGGCGAATCACTTTTATTTGTGATCAGAGGTGCTTGGATCTCCAAACACCTTCTCAAGTTCGGCGTAAAAAAGGGGTCCAAACACCTCCAAACCCAAGGTATTTGGATTAATTTTGGAAAAAATAGGGACATTGTAAACTAACATTTTTGGAGTACATAAATTAAGCATGTAACGTTCACTTTCAAATAGGTGATGATATGTTGTTTTCAGGCCCATCATTCGGCTCGCAACGTCCAACAAAAACTCTGAAAAAAAACTGCCCCTTAAATGATGGTGAAAACATAGAAGCTACGGAGCTACTGTTGTTGATGGAAGAAATCCTGCACCACTTGATAGGTAGTTTATCCCATTATTTACAGGGCTTTATACATTCCAGGTGGTGCAGGATCATCTCTTCTATCAACAGTATTAATACTTTATTTGGAACCATTGGGGGTACTTTACAAAGAAACCATCGCGAGAATCAGTGACTTTTTTGCTCTTTTTGAAAATTCCGTTCATTTTGAGGATGTTGGTATTTTTCCCGACACATCCAAATACCACCTGAAAAGATGTTTTGGGTATATTTTTGGGGCCCAAATACCTTCTCAACAGGTGTTGGGATGTCTAGGGTATATTTGGTGGAAACCAACCCTGATAAACCCTGAAACAAGTTGATTTTTTCTGTGCAAACATGGAGACAAAATCCATCCTGTGACATCCGTCTAATTCACACCGTCAAACTTTTCAAAGTGGAGTAATCTCAGAATGTCTCGGTGGAATATATCTTCGCATATTTGTTTGGGCTGCTCCCCCATCCCGTAGCAGGAGGAAATGAAGGTTTATGGGGATCCCTGAGCCTAAACACGAAATGATGCTGGGAGGAGGAGCATCAAAATAAGAAGCACAAATGTCGAACAAATACACTAGCCACTCATCCCTAAACCCATCCAGAAAATAGCTGCACATCTCTTCCAACCTTGCATCATTTCCATAAACCAAGGCAAATTTACCCACATTTCCCATACAAATCAACCAAATGTGGCTAGATATATCTAGATATATAAAAATACATGGGCCCTATGGGTGAGCTTTTTTTTCCGGATTTCCCTCCCTCTTTGCCACGGGCACATCTTGTCCAACCTTGCCTGCCACAGAAGGTCTCGAACAAAGACCTCGGTCTGGTGGAAAGTTACCCCAGGCACTTGGTGAAATTCTACCATCCTTTTGTAGAAGCTTGGTGTTTTGCCCAAAAAGGACTTGCAGTCCAAATCCTGGCAGATAATCGGGGCAGAAACCAATTGATAGGAACAAAATACAGTTTCACCACTAATCACTATAATTAATTGGGTTTGATATATATCCCGGATGAATCCCAGGGAGTACGCCTATGATTCCTATGATGTTGATGGGATTTGGTGGTCCTTCAATCCTTTTCTATGGAGGGGGCGTGTAAGGTTCATATGGCTAGTCAACGTAACCCCCCTCACGTAACTCCCCCCCGAGACATATGACTAACTATATTGAGGGCTTCTGAAAACTCTCCTAGGGATCCAATCACCTTCTGAGAATGGTCATGGAACCTAAATACCTTGCTGAGAAGCTGATTATACACCCCAATCATCATCTGACAAGGTGATTGGTTCCCTAGGGCCCATTGGTTTAATAAGGCCGAAAAGTAAACCCTTATTTCTTGAGGGGGGTAGATCAACAATAAAAGGTGGCCATATATAGCTGGATGAACTAGTGCAGCACTCATAATCGCTCCCTTGCTGATTTTGTCAGGATCTATGGGCGTAACTTAACCATTTAAAGGAGCAAGAAGCGAAGGGATCGTTTTTCAGGTCCAAAAAAGTCTCCAAACCCATACCATGCCATGCATGGTAAATAAACACCAACTAAATGTAGGTAACTATCATACATGGATCCTATGGGAAACCCAAAAAAACATTCCAAAACGCTCAGTTTTTGGCCGATTTCTTCACCGGGTTCCCCCAACCGACACAGCGCAAAGAAGTTGCCACGCCTATTCAAATGAGGGAGTAGATATGTCCCCCAAAACAAAACGTACACTCCCTAAAACTAACAGCTCGTCCCTGAAAATAGGTCATCCCAAAAGGAAAGTAGTCTTCCAACCATCCCACACTTTCAGGAGCTATGTCAGTTTCAGGGAGGGTATACCTTGGGTTGTCCCTCTTTTCCAGTGGGGGCACAGTTGCAAATGAAGGTATACCCCACCAAAGACAATAGCCAAATGAAGGGATATTTACAAACATGATGGGCCAGCGAAAAGGACTTTTCAAAGAATTAGCACACATGTTTTCAAAAAAAACATTTTTGTTTCATGGCTAGCTGGAAAATCCACCTTTTCCTGGTGAGTGTGAAGTTCAACATTTGATTTCCTTTCTTGTATGGAAACATATTAGTTCAATTTCGCAGAAACATTCGGAGATTCAACAGCATAGTGTTGACTTGAAATGACTTCAACAGTTTTTGATTTCCTCAAAACTTCAATTTATGCGATTTTCTCTGGTAGTTCCCAACAAAGCTCGGCTTGAATATTGACCATTGGGATGAATCAATGGGATTTTTTGCTATTGAACATAGTGAGCGATGTTACAGCAACCTCCATATTAGTTTCATGAAAATGTACGCCCCTGAAATTGAACGAAATGATACAAAGAAATATATATGTGCCTTGGAAGATCTATCTCCGGTTTGAAAGATGGGGAACCATGAGTCATCTTGCTTGGTAAATGGATTGGTCTAGTATGATTCCTAAAACACAAAAAACTCGGTGGTTTTGTCATTGAAATTCAAGGGACCCACCCCCCAATGGTCTTTCCACTGCATCGTTGATAGGTGAACAAGGTTGGTGGTTCAATTACTTTTACAGGCATGCGGAGTATCCCAAAGTGAGAATCCATGTTCACACGAGTTTCCTAGGATAATTTCAATACATAACGACATCAACCACCAATTCACCATTTCCTGAAAATTCACATTGAAGGATACTACTCCTACTCCTACTCCTGCTACTGCTAGTACTACTGCTACTACTCCTATACTCCTACTATACTACTCCGTGCGGTACTACTTGTACTACGTCTACTATGATGACTATTGCGTCGAGTGCTACGAATGTGACTACTGCTCCTGCTTCTACCCACCCACCACAGGCTCACCACAGGGCAATATTATCACCATTAGGGGTGGAGGGGTGACCAAAGACTGCAACCCCCAAATATTACTTCTATATACATGTATATATACCCTAAGCTTCCAAACATTTTGTGAGGAGGTATTTGGACCCCAAAAACCTACTCAAAAAATGTTCTGAGCAGTTATTTGGAAGGCTAGGGATATCTAGGGATACATACACTTATATGGTCAAATCATGCAATGTGCTTGTTTACATCCTTCCAGCTATGTTTTAATTCAACTAATCTCCAAGCCTCATCCAACAACACCACTATCGCCTCAGTTTCAGCAAACACGTGAACCCTCGCGGTTGGGATCTTCCGGGTTGATGTGATACGCAGCATGTGTTGATGTCGCTGGAAGGCGTGATATATCTCTGGTATAATTCAACGGTTCATAAATGATAATTTTACTACTTAATCAAATATGTGTACATTATGTATTAACATTTATTACACATTCGCACTGCCAAGAAGAGGCACACTGCCTATTGTACCCACTTACAGTATTACCAAAATAAAACATGTCCCATGGAAAAATTGAGGCCTTTCTTCTAAGGAAAAATGGGCGGCTGGGTGTTCAAGTGTCCCCAGGAGTTCCTGAAGAGAATGGTCGTACATACGCCAATCCAGCTTTAGGTCCAAAGTAGCAAACCTCAGGATATTTGGATGTTGTGAGAGGGAGGTCAATTCATATCCACATTTGAACCTTCAGAGAACTAAACATCAAAACTATATGAAACTCGTTGTTTAAAACATATGTTCGTCATAATTGGCGTCCATTTCCCTTATTCTCCGGGTTCAAAACAGAAACATCTTTGAGCAACCACCACATAGTTGTGACAAATATCACAGAAGCAACTCAGGACAGCATCGAATAACAACCCTCTGGTCGTGATTTGTTCAAATCAATTGGCCACTGCAAAAAGAACCAAATTAAGTGTGCATGACCCGTCGGGGGAGGAGTTTCATTGAAAGCTATTCGATCTGGATAGATCTGTCTATGTCTTTTGATGCAAAATGAGAAATACTGACCAGCTTCTTCCAAGTGACCCTTTGATCAGCCAAATGGAGGCCACTTAACCCCTGAAAAGGTTACTTACTGTAAAGCCCCGAAAAGGGTCACTCGGAAGAACCTGGGAGTCTACTAAAATCATTCTGATATTCTAGAACGTGGGATTGGACAAAAACATTGAAATGTAGACATTGTATGTATTGCAGCATGGTTATGAGTCATGAGTGCATCCTTACAAATAAACAAATAATGATTATTTAATGTATATATAATACATGATTCTACAAATTGATTTGCAAACATACATAGATTCTTCGTAGTTCTTACGGAATAAATTCGGATTTCCATATCTGTAATTTTTGATGCCCAGAGGGCCCAGACTCAAAGGCAATTCAATAGTGGTAACTTAAAAGGCACCAAGTAATCATAATCTTTGCAGCTTCTTTCCATGAGAATCTCATGGTACCCCCCAATGCCCCCTCCCTCAGTAGTAAAGGCCTTATTCTAAAGGATTAACCACCATTGTCCCTTCATTTGGCCTTCTTAGGGCCTTATTTCACTTGGAGTGTGGGAGTGGGGTGATGTCCATTCCGATTCAAAGTTGTTCAAGCACAGGAAGTGCCTTCTAAAAGCTAGTGCTGGGCTAAACTCGTACATAGATCCCAAATACAACTCCAAGATACTCCAAGCATCTTCGAACAGGGTACTTTTTGGAAGGGACTCCCAATCATAAAAATTGCTAGAACTCCAAAATGCAACATGTGCATCCCAAGTGTCACATGACTGCACCCAAACTGACCCTCAAGCACCGAAATTAAACCTGAACCATCTGCAAGGATATTTTCCCACCCAACAAAACCTTCAGTTACTTTCGTTTGCTCAAGACCCAATTCAGGCCACCCCCCCTGCATGGGCGAAGTTTCGTTCCCTAAGAGTCTTTGCACAGGCGTTTGAACCCGTATAGCAGGGGTGTATGGGTCCTCAAAATAGCGACTTTTGAGGGGTCAGGATTCTGGGGTTGTTAAAAAACTGCACATGTTTTTCCAGCTGGGCAGCCGCACTCCCAAGTAGACTCGACCATAAGGGCACTGATTGACGCTGCTGGTGACATCCTTCCATAACGTGGATTCGGATACAGCACGAGATATATACAGTATTTCTATTTTAATCACCCGACCCACCCGTTGGCGTTGCTTCCACAACAACACGCTGTACTCCATTTGAATGTTGCAAACTTTTTTGTCCGAATTGAGATGAACTTAAATCTATAGCTTCTAAATTCCAAACCCGTATATTTACCTACAGAGTGTTGATTTTTATGGTACATGTAGGTAAATATACCAGTCCCATGGATCCTACAAAAATTAATGTCCAATGCTTTCGTAAGCTCCGTTGAAACAAATATACCGCTAACCGAAACAAAACAGGGAGAAAATTGATCTTCTCCAAACTTTGGGACGATGAACATTTCTGGCAACAAATCCTGCGATTTTTTTTGTCAAATCTTGGTGGGTGATTTGGGGCCCCTATGCATGGCCTAAAAATAAAGAGTTTTCTTAGGATTATAACACTACTTATCATAGGTGTTAAAGTTAAAACTCCATTTGTAGCTTGCCTTTTTGGCCCACCTTGTATTTTTTTGTCAAATCTTGGGGAGTGAACATCAAAAATCTTCAGAAGCCCGAAGAGTGTTCGAAACGCATCTGTCCAACAACTTACATACATTAGCTACTATGCAGGAAGTTCGTAGAATATATCCGAAAATCTCCGTAAAACTCCCATAAAGCCACTAAAAATAATGTTGACATTGCAATTTTTAAGGGGGTGACAATTGCGAAATTCCCCGGACCGCTCCAATACTTTTTTTGTATTCGACCCAAAGTGGGTGACAATAATGCGAATTCCCGGCGGCAGGGGGTATAATTATCAATGCAAAAACTACTAGCAATCAGTACTAAAATATTATGAAGTACAGCAGAATCTGTTATTAAAATATTTATGTTTCTATTTAATTATCAATATATCTATCTATGAATCTATCTATCTATCTATCTATTCTCTATCTATCCATCTATTCCTCCATCCATCCGTAAGGAAAGGCTCCGAAACGGGAGTGCTCAAATATAATTGTAACAAATCTGGTAAAAAGTCGATGGTAAAGAAGGCCCCGAAACAGATGTATCCACAAATCTTGAACACTTGTGGAAATAAGATGATGGCAAGGAAAGGCTCCGAAACGGGAGTGCTCATATATATGTAAATGTAACAGATCTGGTATGAGTCATCCATCCGTCCACTATTATCCAAGAGACGACTCATAGACAATTCTCAGATTCTGCTTCGTGGCCTCCAGATTGAGCTGCGCAGTCTCAGGAGAGATGCTCTGGTACAGAAACTTTGTGGTCAGAGAGACCCAAGTCAATGCACTTCAGGAGACATGAAGGGATGACCAGGAAGGAGCCACCAGAGGAGCTCATGCCAGGCTGGCAGCACTGGCAGGTGGATTGGGAAAAACATGAGCCACCAGAGTGAGACAGATCACCCAGAGCCAGAGAAGATCCCACCAGACATGAGTCATCAGAAATTCTCAGATCACTGAATTGTGACCCCCCCCTTTTTTGGGCAAAACCAAAAAACAAATCCGGGGGGGGATTTATAATTGTGATGTTAACATTAATGGTTTCGAATGGGAATCTATTTTTTTCCAGGGTGGTATTTTTAGGTGTCATGTTAGTTTCAGGTATATCCGCAACCCAACCAAAACACACACTCAGCACCCCGGAGTCCAGCGCCAAAGGCATCAACTTTTCCGAGAAGTTCAGCAGCATTGCCAAGGCCTTGTTTTATAATAGCCAACAAAAAGTTCACCAACCAAGCTGGTGGATGCATGAAAAACCATGCCCGAAAGTGTGAGGTGTTCTGAAACAGAAAGAAAACAAACTGGGTACCTGGAGGTAGTGGTAAAAAACGCAACCCAATTAAGAGAAAAATATCACCCTAGTCAAATTGAAATGGGTTCCATCCTCCTGAAGTTTTGGAGTAGATATTCCAAAACCCATTTAGAAGAAGGGGAGGACAGTGGCTATGGCTCCTCCTGGGATTACCAACCACAATTGGTACAGCTCAAAAAACTCAACAGATTGGTACAGGTTTAACTTTAGTGGGTTACATGCGCAGCTGTCTGTGAGTGTTGGCACTGTGAATTCCAGGCTGCAACGTGTCCTGGAACCACAATTTAGTGGGTTACATCGAGAACACCAACAAACGTAAAGGGGCTAAGGACATATAAGGGACTACCAATGATTTGCCAAGAAAATGATCGTCCCTTGAAACAAATACACCACCACTCTAGGTCAAATGGGTCTGAAATGAGACCTGTGATTTTTTTGGAACAAAATGTAGGATGCATGAGCCACGAAAAACACCCTCTGACTTTCCATTATTCTGGTTGGTTAATATATGGATCCTTATAATGGCATATTATAATCCCGACATCCCCTATTATACCATCAACAACCACGGTTTCTTTCATTGTGGAGATCAAGATGGAACTCTTTAGAGACTCCACGGTGCGGTGTTTAGAATGGGTATGACCCCTACGGCTGTTTTACGACGTTTTGGATGAAACATGTTCTTGTTATTACAAGATGGGCCCCTACCAGTTTTAAATGGAGTATCCAGCCATATAGCCCCTAAATCCTAAAAGTGGGGTTGCAACCACAGTCACCCATTCACAAAGACATTTATAGGGACCCCATCACTACATCTATAACTAGTAGGGGCCCACCTGGCACCCTGGCCATTATCTTGCCAAGGTTTTTTGGCTTATCCTGCAAAAATCCAGGGAAGACAATTATCAACTCAAAAGTGCGTTGAGGGGCTATGACATCGCTAGTGAACTGCAGGCAGTGTAAGGAAATACCCCATCAACGCGGTGACCGAACATAAATTTCCGGCACAGTAAAACAACATGCAGCAGTGAAGTTCATAAGGACTGTGAGGTGGTGTTCATAGGGAAGTTGCCACGTTAAAGCTCACATGCAGATGATTAAATGGTGTATTCCCACGAAGTTTAACATCAACCCTGAAAATGGATGGCAAAGGAATGCACCAGTAAACGTGGTGCCTGCCAGGGTACGTTATCGGCGCTTCCATGTCCTCTACGTGGACGTATCCACGGGGAGTGGGATATAAGTGCGCTCACTCCGCGCTGGTTCCCACAACACACCTCGCAAAGACATGGTGTCAAACACCGGCCAAGGCAAGTAGCCCAGCTCGGCCATGAGCTCCATATCGATGGGTTGCCTGTGGCCGCGTCGCGGCATTCGCACCCCACGGCACAAGCGCCGTTGTGGCGTGCCACAAGGCGCACAGTGTTCCATGCCCCCAACGCCGTGCACACTGGCAGCAGCGGGACAAGATCCACGCGCGGGCCGGGTTTTGGCTTAGTTTCAGGAGTGAACCTTCAGTTTTGGGGAGTGTGCATATTATGATAAGAACATTGAAAAAAACACACTATTGTCCTATCTGGCAATTCTTTGTTGCTTTTTTTGAGATGGTTAAGTAACCCTTCCAAATGTTAAGTGACCCCCAGCTAAACCCGGGGATAAGAGAGGGTCACATTTTGGGAGGCAACATCAAGCCCTGCCAAGCCCTGCCAAGCCCTGCCTGTAAAAGATCGCTAGGCTCAGCCACTGAACGACCTTGACTTCCTTGACTTTTCCAGCCATCGGGAGGTGGGGTGGGTTTTGTCATGTCATGCACCAGTTGGAATATATGGAAACTGTGAAACTCAGCTTGTCGGGTTTGAAAGCATCCACACCAGTGGTGTAGGATGTCTGTGTATAAGCAATTTATACTGGAGATATATATGATAGAACATATGGAACATAGCTAAGAACATATCATTTTAGGACCATCTACTGTACAACCATTCCACATAGAAAACGTAGCGGTTCCATGGCAAATGAGTCATATGAGTTGGTTAGGTTTGCCTTGTAGGAATCATCCTGGCTTCGATATACAGAAAATTCTCCACAAATATTTTCCAATCCAAAACTTGACGAAATTCACTTGATATTCCGACGCGAGGTTTCTTAGACACTAAAAATTGTTGAGTCGGATTAGTCTTTTTGTTGTTCATCTGCAATTAATGGATTAGCCATACACTCCCTGAAACAACCATTGCCCCGGGCTAAATCAATGGCTGGGAAACGCCCCTTTCCTTTTGGGGCCTTCGGTCTATTTTCAGGGGCCAACTGTTGGTTTTTATGAAGTCCGTAGGTCCAAATGTTGATGGGAATTCTTTTGGGTACCCACAGGATCCATGGGACTGGTTTATTTACCTACATTTCACATAAAGAATCACTCAAAGGCAGTATATGTACCATACATGGATGGTATGGGTTGTGGAAATCAGCAAAATCCTTCACGATTTGACAAAGACAAATTCGAGCCCCGCGAAAAATGAAACCATCGTATACTTTCCGGGAAGTATCTCATCCCCTATATATCCCGAACAACCATATTTGTTCATTGCTCATTTGAGGTTGACGGCATCTCAAAAACATGTGGCTAATTACTTAGATTATGTGAGAGGAAATGCCCGCGTCTACTGTATGAGGTTCCAAGCCACTGATATTCAACTTTTATACTTAAACTTAATCATGCTTCACCAGCACCCAAATTAACTAATAATTAATTACCCTAGGCATCCAGTCAAATTCTCAGCTTGTGTCCAATCACCTTCAAAACACATAGTATTTAGGTTCCAATTCCATTCTGAGAAGGTGATTGGATCCCTAGGATTAATTAAGGCCTTTTTGTAGAGTCGGTTTCCCTTACAACAAGCACCGGTTGCACGTAGATCTATATGGTACCTTCACGGTGGTGTACATGATAAATTTCTTTGAGGTATTAAACGAGCCACCTCGAACCCCTTTTTGTTTCATACCTATTAGACGGGATCCCTCAGTTTAATAGATATTAATTAAACGGGTCAACAATTTCTGCTTAGGGTATTACAAGGGGTATGAAGCGATGGGGTATTAAACAAGGTATTAAAGCAAAGTGCTTTCAACAATGTTTAATAGCCTTTTTCTGGAATCGTATCCATATTCATGTAAATAACTTTCATTGTTGAACATGTTTACAAAATTCAACGCCGGACAAATGAAGGGAGTGGTGCAAAGAAACCCTAAACCCTAAACCCTACCCCTACAACAAACTACTGTTGTTGTGTTCTTTTGGTTGCCTTGCGAAATATTGCTGCATCATACTCCAAGACCCAAGGATTTGTAAGTTGCCACACGTCCAACGTCTCTAAATGTCCGAGAGACTAAAGGCAAAGGTGCCATTGAACTTGCCACATCCTGCAAAATAAAACAAGCAAAAATAAGCACCCAACAAAAGTTGAACAACAATTTAAGCCCGGAAAAAAAAACGGCTGGAACCCCAAAATTGATGGTTTGGCTCCATGTGTTTTGTGTTTCCTTTTCAATTTTTTTTTTAGGGGGCCTTTTTCTGGTTCCAGCCTTTTTGTTTTTTTGGGGTGTAGCTCTCACTCAGCCATCAGGAATTGTTAGGTTGTTTAGTTCTCCGTCACCGTCAGCTAATCCCAGATGCTCAATGTATACCGTATACCTACCTACATTTACCATAAACAGTAGCTTTATTATAAATGTAGGTACATATGCCACACACATCGAGTGTCTGGTAATTGGAAGAATGCAAAAAAACACGGAGATTTATGGTTCCGACGAAAGATTTGGTGTTGTCAGGCTTGCCTGCTTTGGCTGAGAAGATGGCGTACAGTGGGTTGAAGGCGCCGGGATCCCTATTATTTTTTTCCAAGCGCTTTCAAATCCATGCAGTGGGGGCATATTAGAATAGTTACCCCCCAACAAAAATTGACATGACACACAAACCATGAAAACACAACCTTTTTTGTTGATGTATTCTCAGCTATTCAAAATGGTGGTGATTTTCCACATTGTCATGTTTTTTTGGAGGGGGGTACCTAGATCTGAATTAAGGCCTTTTTGAATGGATTTCCTTACGAAACCATTTGGGGTGACCTGGGCTGAGATACTTTCCCCATCAACAGCCAGTACGGTGTCATGTTCTCATACAATATCACACAACAGTAAGGTCAACAAAGGAGCGTCATTCATGGTACCGTCAATCTTCAAAACCCTGCTTAAAAACAGGAGGGGAGCAAACAAAACACAAAAAACATCCATAATAGAACGACAGTTTTCTCATCTTTGGGTTCTGTATTTCCATGCGTTGAAAATAGTTGAAATAGGCCTACTTTCAAAACTGAAACAAAAAACAAAAAACATTGGATGATATCACCGGTCCTTGCATACGTGATGTTTGCCAAGTAAAGCTGTTCGAATCGACTCTATCTTCAAAGGCGGCGCGTATTGGATCAAGCACCAACCGGAAACACATATTTCGATTTTCGAAACGAGGTTCAATGTTCAAAACAACGTGATTCCCCCGAATGCACGAAGAATTATAAACACTCAAGAAATAGTGTAAGTATACAGTATACTTACATTTGGTTGATGCTTATGGTAAATGTTGTTTGGTTCTCACTCACAATCATAGAATAAACGTGTTTAAACCAGCTTCTTCCAAGCGACCTGGATTGATCACCCAAATGGAGGTCACTTTTCAGCCCTGAAAAGGTCACTCAGAACCCCCAAAAAAGTAACTCGGAAGAAGCTGGAACTTCTGTTTTTTCCTACTAAATCTTCATCACCACAAGTGTAGGTCACAATGGGCCTGCTTTTGGCTGAGCATTGGTTGATTCTTCGACCACAACTAGGTACTTGGAGGATGATCCTTTTCATGGCTTATAAATGAGGGTGATCCGATCACCACTTACAAACCGGCCTGGGATGATGATCCTCCAATTTTCTCCCCACCTGAATCTCGATCTAACATTTCCATTTTGCTCTGCAAGACTCGGCTATAGTCCACCAGCAACTGGGCAAGATCCAACAAAAAAAACTGGCCCAAATGTGGGTGTCCTTTGAGGGGAAGTAAACTGAACTAGTACGACCATGCACCTACTATAATATGGGTGATTTGAGCGTATGCGGGAATGTTTGGGGAACGATCTGCTAGGATATTCTCCTACGGGGTAACCGCATGTTACCTTTCGAATGAGGCCATGGGAAAAACATTGATAGACCCAAAACCTTCGTTTGCCATGGCTACCACGCGGGGCAGCACACCAGTTTATACAAATTATATATACTGTAGTTATGTAGTTGATTAATTAGGATTCCCACCATGGACCATGAATAATCACTATTGCTTGAGCATAGCTAATACATTTCCTATATCAACCAACATCCATCCCAAAAAACTAACATGTTCCCTAAAAAAGGGGCCATGTTTGAAGGAACAAGGTCTTCCAACCACTATTTTGAGGGGACATGTTAGTTTTCGGACGAGTAGGTCGGTTGACCTTTTCAACTGAGAGTTGTGCTTTGAGATCATCTCCACCAAAGTTTGTTTTAAACAATGTTTCCTTGAAAACACCAAAAACAACTCTGGACACCCAAAAGACACCCTTTAATTGGAAAACAGCCTACCAACGTTTATGAAAGGGAGTTTACAGACACACTGTAGACAAAGAACAAAAAAAGGAGTCGACCAATTCGTTTTGCTGGGAAAACAATGATATGTTTTCGGTGTACCATCCACATTAAAAACATCATTTCTTAACTATAGGCAAAACCGGTTTGTTTTTTGCTAAAAGTTGTATATAACTTCGTTCCATTTCTCATTTGGCAACCCTAGGCGTCTACATGTGCAACTAAGGACTGCAGCCATGGGATCAACCAACCACCACCCCCCCTGAACCGCCGCGAGCCTGACTTCCGGGCAAGTCGACCTGTTAGGTCGATGGAAGCAAACACATCCCTGAAGAAATAGGTTACATCCCCGAAGTTTTACATAGCCCCTGAAAAGTGGTGGTTGGAAGCCTACTTTCCTATTGGGAAGGTCACTTTTCAGGGGCTATTTTAAACTTCCGGAGGGTACACACCCCAGAAATCTCACGAATTGATACCAAAAAATGGCCACATCTTAAAATGGCCACATCTTTAAAGGAGTCCACCTTTTCCAAACGATTTTTTTGAAGTATCCATGTTAGTTTTCGGGGATGTAACTCCTGTAAATGGTCTAAGATAAAATACATGGGAAACTGGGGTGAAATAACATATATCACTCCATTAATACCTAGTAGGGGCCCTCCTGGTAGGGATCCCTATATCACCAAAACTTTCAGGTACCAAAAATGAAGGTACATGGGGTCCCTTAAAAAAGGCTATTTTTGGGAGGTGAGGTTTTCCCTTACACAAGAAAAAACATACAGCTCATATAGGTGAGGATTCCTCCATTTTGGGTACCTGAAATGTTTGATGAAGAATGGATCAAATTGGAAGGTGATTTTGTTCCTATGAGTTGTGGGGGCAAACACAAAATTGCACGATTCTGGGTTTATCTTTTCCTTGTGATTTTGGAGGCTGGACAAAGGAACTCGCTCTTCGATTGTTCCAGCATTGCGGAGGGGGGCCAATGTGGAGGCCCCCTCCCGGCCTTCGATGGCTGGAAGGTAGCAGTTGAACTGCTTCTGTCGGCTCAGCTCACGACCTTTTTGGTATAACTGCTCCTCCAACAACGTCTCAGGCTCCCTGGGAGGCCAGGCATGCCAAATACTCGGCTTATAGATCAAATCAAAAATTCCAAGTTTCTGTAAATGGCAATCCTTTCTCGAGCCGCTTCGTGATCGATCGAGGTGATAAAGTCCGAGATCACTGGGGCCAAATGCTCCTTTTGGCAGGCATCACACGTACCTTAGAAATGCTCGTTTTGGCAGGCATCACAAGTGTCCATATTGGCATCACACGTACCTTAGAAATGCTCGTTTTGGCAGGAAAAATGGACCAATGCATCGAACCCTGGATCGCTCCGAATGATTAAGATGACAGGATTTTCATCACAAATCTCAGCCTATTTTTGTTTGCAGGCTTGGAAATGTAGATGGCATAGTTCCCCATGTGCACACTGGGTCCCCTGCTCAAGGTTTAACTTTCCAGGGGCTTGAGGGTATGAGGGACTACCAATGATTTGCCATGTATAGGTTTTATCAAAGGACTACCCTGTATTTGCCAAACCTATATGAGGTTGGGTCATACATTAGATTGAGTCATGAAGATTAATAGGCTTGCCCTTCTTGAACATGAACACATCATTTCATATTGACACACGGTTACAGATTTTTTGATGTTTTTGGCAACCCCCCAACAAAACATTATCTCGAATCATGTATAGTTAACATGTTGAACCACACCATCACAACCTTTGATGAACAACTGACTTTTGAAAATCTCACATTGCTTAAAAGTCCAAAAATTTGTTTTTCTTTAGAACCAAACCATGAAAAATATACAACATCCAAAAAAGACATCTCCCTGAAGTGCCTGGTTCCAATGATCGATGACACTCTCGAAGAAGGCGCCAAGCCTAAGAAAAAAATCTTTATCGGAAAAAACACAACTAGTTGGTGGTTTCAACCCATCTGAGCCACAGAAAAACAACCCATATTTTCCAGTATACTGGTTGTTTAATAGGGATCCTTATAATGGCAGGTTGAAAGGATTCAGAACCATGATGCGCGAAAAGATGCCGTGTGCAGTGCCAGAAAACGATCCAGCTGCGAGATTGCTTTCACCTTAATGATTTACAATGATCTGCGTTATTGTGTAATGTTTATACAAATGTAGACATATTATGTACATATTAAATATATACAATATAAATAAAACGTTGTATATATATAAATATATATACAATAAAAATATTTATCATATATACAACATGTATATATATAAAAATACAATATAAAAATTTATATCAATATATATCATATATTTTTCAAAATATATACATATTGTTTATCGAGTTATTTGCCATCTTGAAACCGAAACGCTCTACGCACTTCGCGGGCACCTTTCTCACACGTTGCCTGCTACTCTGAACTCAGCCACACACACGCAAGCAACAGCGGCTGCCGCAAATTTACGATCTCCATCAAAGAAAGCTGAAGTACTGCTTGTCCAGACACAAGGGAATCACTAATTAGTAGGTTTCCGGCTACACAGCAACACCTACAGCTCCAAAAGAGCACCCAGTGAAAAACACTCGCAGCATGGCAGCAAAAGGAACCAAAAAAAAGAACAACAAGGCCATACCCAACGATGGCTAGTAAGCCAACAACCACCAAGGGAAGCAGCGATCACACGTGGGCAGCAGTGGTCTCCTAAGCATCATGACACTAGTCAATACACGCAGCGGTGTTAGCATCCCAGTCTGTCAAGCTTCAGTTTTCAATTCAACACGGTCATGAAGGTGTCTTCTGTCTCTACAATCTGCACACGAAACTTAAGCGCCTTTAGGGATATTTTGCTGATTAGTCCTTTATCTTTCTGAACTTTTTGTATTTTTGGGCTGTTCTTGTCGGTTTCTTTGTCGTTTTGCTCCTTTTTGATTCTCTGCGTCCCGTTCACATCCATGTCTGTTTCCCTTTGGTGTTTGGCTTGTGGTTTGAACCACCTTTGGAACAGATGCGTTCGACCCAATTCTTTTCGTTCAGGTCCTACTTTGGTTTTGGGTTGGTGGTTTGAACTGGTTTTGGAAAAGATGCTCTCGGACCAATTTTTTTCGTTAGGTGGTGGTCCTACGGGCACCTCAAATAGGTTACGCGGAGCGAAAAAATGACATTTTTCAAAATTCGAAAAATTCACCGTTTTTATATTTTGGTATCCATCTAGATGATAGTCTTTTCTCCATTTTTTGTGGTACTTTCGATAATTGATATTGGAATGTCTGTACTGTGTCATCCGCTTTTTTGGAGTTTTTTGTTACTGTAGTTCTTTTTCCTTTCTTCATTGAAAGTATGAGATTGCAATTTTGCAATATATATATATATCTAAAATATAAAGAGATATTTAAGATAAATTTGAATTAATTTTGCAATTTTGAAATCTTTTTTGAAGTGAAATTTATTTTGAGAAA
>DF243168.1:32706-43590 GCA_000507305.1 Breviolum minutum Mf 1.05b.01 | reverse complement strand
GCAAGGCATGGTGACAAACATGTACATATGGACGGTGTTCTGTGGTCATAACTCGTTTCTAGCGAGGCGGTTCTGGCATTACAGCGGTTGGCCTCAACTGCCTGTTGGCGGGTCGGGCTGATGCTGGTGCTTCTGGCGATGGCGCGCTGTGCTGGTGTGTGTGGTGTGGACACGACGAAGGCGGGCAACGTGCTGTCTGGGGAAAGATGTGATCTGAGGAATGTGCAGACATAGTAGGTTAAAAGGCAAAAGGATGATGTTCATTGGAGATGCATGTCACGAGTTGGATTGATATTACACATTTGCTCAGTTGGGTTTGGCTCACAGGTGTTTGTGGAGATGAATTGTTTGTGGAGATGAATGTCATTGGTGAAATTACTCAAAGGAAAGTCTTCGCCCATGGAAGATGCTCTGCTGGAGACATGGGAAGGACAATTTGAAAATGCGTCTGATCACACAGATGATGCGAAGACATTGTTCTTTGTGGAACTGATGCATGCTGATTTCAAAATTGATTTGAAGATAGGCGAAGAGAACGAGAAGATTGAAGTGATTCGCTGGCAGTTTCCACTCTTGCATGGCATGCTGCGCACTGCTTACAGTGCGCAAGGCTTGACTTTGGATGGAGGTGTGCTGGTTGATTTGCGTCGTGCTGGTGGCTTGGAGGATGATGACTGGTGGCTCGCCATATATGTTATGCTGACGCGTGCACGCAAACTGGAAAATCTCATTCTACTGGGCATGACTGACCAAGTGGAGGATCTTTTACGCAGAGGGCCACCTGCTTATCTTCGAGAATTGACTGACAAGTTGGAAGCCAAAGGTGCTGCCACGCTGGAGCGCTTGCAGAACTGGCCTGTGTATGAATCCTTGAAAACCTCCTGACATCTCACTCTGCATTTGCATTCAACCGCTTGTCGGCGGAGCGATCTGNGTCTACTGACATGTTTGATGCCTTCTGTTTATCCTACTGATATGTTTGACAGGGAGTATCCTGACATGATTTGGCATGTTTCGTCTTCGTCTTTGACATGATTTGGCATGATTTGTGCCAGGTGCTATACTGAAGGGCGGGCAGGACACAACAAGAGCACGCAAAAGTCCAGAAAACAAGTGTGAGGGGTTTCTTCATGGTTCTTTGTCACGAGTTGGGAAAATAACACTTCCAATTCACCTTGACAACCCCCACCTGACAACCTTCACCCAACATGTCATGGTGGGGATCACTCGAAGTAAAGTAATTTGTTTGTTCAAAATGTTGGGTACTTAAAAAGAAAAAAACACAGATGTTTTGGTGGATGATTTTCTGTCTTATTTTTTTGATACTTTGTTGTCTATCTTTGTTTTGTTTGGTTGGAATTTTGTGTACTTTCATGATGTTGGTCATGGCAGTCTGGGAAGCAGAACTCTGAGAGAATGAGGGCCTTATTGAGGGATACCAAACCATTTGTTGAGCATCCATCCTTTTTGGTCACTACTCTCAAATCTGAAAGGGTCCAAATTCAACTGATGAACATACTCCACAGATCTTCAAAGACACCCGAGGTCGTTGTACATCTGCGCAATCCCCGTAGGATCCATGGGGCTGGTGTATCTACCTGCATTTACGATAAAACTCAACCAAATGTAGGTAAACATAGGATACATGGATGGGTTTGCAATCGATGTACTTGTGAAGGTGCTTCTTAAGGCTCCATCCCCCCCAAAAAAGAGGTGACTAATTCGATTGGATCATTCATGTACTGTAAATATTTACATATTTTAAATGACACACATATGTATATATATATTTACATATAATAGATTCCATTGTAACCACTATTTCCAGCCGACTTCCCCCCAACAGCAACATTTTGTCCACCAACACCTTCCATCCCACTAACGATGACAACCTTTTTTTAACGCACAGGTGAAGCATCAATGGGCTCGGTGAGGGCAGCCCAAAGCCTTGGATACTGTTGATAGTGAAAAAAGAAATCCGGGATTCACCAGTTGATATGGTAAATATCCCATTATGTACAAGGCTTTTGTACATCCCAGGTGGTTGGCCTTGGGATTTCTTCGATCAATATATAGGGGTTATAATAAACCATTATAATCCCTATTAACAAACCAGTATAATGGAAAGTCGGAGATGTCGGAGGTTTTTTTTCGTAGCTCAATTATTCACCTTTGAATGCTGCTTGGCCGTTTTTTTTTTCGATTTCTGAACCATGAACGGGACAGGTTGTCTTGAAAAACGGAGATCATATTCTGGGCATATCACTTTCATGAGGAAAAGAAAGCTAGGTAAGTACTTGCCGTACTTGTGGGACTTTGTCACCTTGTTTCACAAAAAAAAGAGGTACCGAAAGTGGCGGTACCATACCGGATCATGTGACATCAGGTGAACCCGCATGCCTTCCTAAGAGCCTAGGCGTTAACAAGGCAAACAAGTGGAAAAAAAGAGCGACCAATGTACTAATCACCAAATCAAACTTTCGAGATTTGATGATTCTTATGAACAGCTTTTTATGAGTGGTTTCCAAACATCACAAAACAATGAAAATTATTGAGATTTGATGATTCTTATAGGTTAGCCATGCCCCATTGGTTCGACCCCATTGGTTCGCTCTCAGGCACAAGGGAGTAGCTCGGCCAAGGACTGACCAACTCTATGTCAAGTTTCTGATGGACTCCATGTTCCTAAGGGTTTTACAAGGTGGGCCCCTACTAGTGATAAATTGAGTTATAACCCCTATAAATGGCCTTATACACGGGTAACTGGGGTTATAGCACTACTTATAGGAGTTATAACCCAATTTATAACTGGTAGGGGCCCACCTTGTAGATGGTAACAACATTCATCTAGGTGGTGGTTTCAACAAATTCTTATCTTCACCCCGAAAATTGGGGTTTCATGATCCCGTTTGATGTTCGCATATTTTTTCAGATGGGTTGAAACCACCAACTATAGTTATAATGCTATCAACATCTATGGTTGAGATTATAACCCTGTGGTATCAGTGTTGTAAGATGGCAAAATCTAGTCATTTGCTTGTAACCTGTGTTTTAAGATGGTAATGTTTGACCCAACACCAAAGATTGTTGGTGACAAACTAAAGGAAATATACAGGCCACTTTGCTTGAAATATAGAGGTCACTTTGCTTGAATCACCTGGTACATAGTTTTTTTCCTTCATTGAACGAAGTCTCACCTTCAACAATGAAGTCACATTGTATTTTCTGATAGTTTCTGATAGTATCGCATGTACAGCGGGTCTACAACATTTACTATTTGGAGTATTCATGAGAAAACAGTCTTTGCAGGTTAAGGACATGAGCTAATTTACCCATGTATATACGTATATATATATATATACAGACATGTATCGATCCATATAAGTTCTATAGAGATCCATATCTACTGTAGAATTTATACACAATAGTTAGGATTACCCCTTACCCCCAAAAAAAAACATACAATAAGGACCCCTACGAAAAAGAACCATTTATTTCTTCCCAAGTTCGGTTCATTTCCCGCGGAACCCAAGAGATCCCCCATTGACGGGAAGGATGCTGGATACGCTGAGCGTCGAATCGCGGAACTGGAGGTGGCGCTGGGGCTATGCAAGTTTACACCCTGGCAGAGTAACGGCATGGTTCACCTACAGCCATCATCCATCATTTAGAAAGGAACATGATCTGAACCAAAGCTCCATGCCGTTCATCTTCAGGGGTGTAAACAAAAAAAAGCCTGAAAACGTTACCGGTTCTCACTAGGTTTTGAGATTAAACCCACTAAAATCATCCCGGAGAAAACGCTTTTGAAACGGGAAATTACGCTCCCTTGAAAATACTCGTAACAGCCAAAGCCCCTGAAAATTGGATGAGCAAGCAAGATGATGCCCCAAACCCTCTGAGGGTTGGCAAATATTTCAGAGGCTTTGGGGAGTGCATTTATTCGTTTTTTTTCCTGAAGGCTCAAAACCTAGCGAGATCGCTGAACAGCCTATGGCAGAATGTGGTGAATTCAAAAGTTCGTGGGCTCTGAATGAAGATTAAGATGTATTTCCTTTGGCTGAGTAAGGGTTTAATAAGGCCTCAGATAAGGGAAACCCAATGGGGGACCGACCCTCCACCCAAGTACCCCCGGTTTCACCTTCCCTTCCAACCGGACCGAGGCTCAAAACCTCGCCTTAGAGGAGCAGTTGGCCGGAACTCAACGTCCGCGACAGGACGACGGCGTGGGGGAAACGTGGTTCGTGGGGAAGGTGGGTGGAGGTAAGGCTATGATAGGCCCATGGGCATTTTTTTGGGGGGCTTATAAAATTGGACATCCCATGACATTTTGGGGGGGGGCTTTTTTCAAATTTCACATGACATCAATAAAAATCAACAAATTTATATAACTTTGGTAAGAATTAACATAGCTGGCTGGCAAATGGAGCAAACTTTGAAGATGTATTTCCTCCCGAAGAATTCACCAGGACCATTATATTAGATTATATTATCGTATTGGTCATTCTGAAAAGTGGAGAGGGAAGGGCAACATTTGAGTGGCCATGAAAAATTGACTAAACACCTACTCAACAGGTGATTCGCAGGGTTCGACAGTTTCAAGATATAAGGATCCCGTGTCCACTCTCAAAATGAAGATTACATTGTCATTTTAGCAGGGGGATATCCACGTTTTGTGTTCAGTTTCAAGGTTTGCTGGAAATTTTGTCCCGGAAACTTTGTAGAAGATTTGTTATCCAAGCACCAACCTGTCTCAAGTAAACGCAACTATGAAGGTACCGAATCCTGACCTCCTTCGAATTTATAGGAGGGGAATGTGTGACCTGACAGAGATTTCACAGCTGTTTTTTGATTTTCTTTTCGGAAAATGCTGGATAACCCAAGACAGGGCTGTACGCCCATGAATTTTAGATATTGGAAGTTGAACATCATCATTGATCATTTTTTCTTCCAATTTGGTACATCTTCTCTTCCAAGATGTTTTCTCCATGATTTTCAGGTTTTTACCGCGTAAGGCTTCGGGGGGGGAAAGGGGTGCATCCCCACATCTTCTGGCAGCCCAAAACTTGGGACGTTTTTAGCTCTGCAACTCAGATCGTTGAGCAGTCCTTAAGAAAGGATGGGGGTCGGTTGTGGGACCCCTTCCATTCATGGCCTACGTACAGTAAATGGCTTATTATAAATGAGGGGTGTTCCTATCCTAACTACTTACTGTTACTATTATCTGAGATGATTTGCCGGGGGTAACCATGGAGAATGAGATCTACTTACAAACTAAGGGGAGAAGCAGAAGAACCCATGCTTTGGATCTACTGCCCCAACCAGTTCCTTTCAACCAGGACCCCGCCACAAGCGCATCGGACCCCTGAGAGACACAAATTCAGCACTCCGGAGGTATATCGGAACGGCAGAGAGAATGAAGGGTCAACAATGACAATAGACTCATGATTTGATATTGCTCAAGATGTTTTTTTGTTTAAACTTCCAAGATGCTCGATATAGTTGTATAGTTGTTTTTTTAAACTTCCAAGATGCTCGATATAGTTGTATGTATGTAGAATAGTGCATGTGGTTTTGCATGCATATAATAAATAATGTGCATATGTTCAACAACAAATTGCTTAAACAGTACAATAACTTTCGACCAAAACCATTTGTAAAACTCTCATCCTAGGAGTCACAAATGCCAACGGCAGATGTGGATAAAGGGCACTGGAAACTCCTTTAAAGAGTTGCATTTTGCCAGAGATTCAATGGACGATTTATACCTATCTATTACGGGTTCCCCAAACCCTGGGAACTAAGTGAGTAAACAATCTATTCCAACTTGTATGAAGGGAACCCAACACAAACCTTCATGAACTCCACCGTGAACCAGTGTTTAAGCAAAACCCTAACCTATTGACCTTCGATTTGGGTACTTTATATGTGTAACAAATATCAGAAAATATACAGGTATACCATACAGAGAGTATTTGAAGGACAGCAATTCTAATATCAAAATAGAAATCATGCGATGAGCACTGAAAGGATGTAGAAAAAGCCGCCGGTTCGAATAGCAGGATTTTCACTACCAAGCTCGACTGGTGCAGTTTTTAACCACCAACGGTATTAAGAAAGTGAACAACACAATGAAAAAGGAACTTGCCATTCAAATTTCAGTTACACCACCTGGAAAGTAGATGGCGCAAGTCCCATGTTGTATTGGTTTATCATGGCCCCTTACTAAACCACCTTTGGGAGTTGCGCCATCTACTTTCACTACGGTGTATAGTGTGTACAATACTGATATCGAAAATCAAATTGTATACTATACCTCTTGGGTGCATAATGACGTGACAAGAACAACCCTCCATAGATGGTACATTTTTCTCAAAACCAAATGCATATTCACCCCAGGTCTACATATTTTTTTGTTGAAAAACGGATCTTTCCGAAAGCCCGGAAGAATCACAGTGGGATTGCCGTCGAACCTCTCCACCTTCTTCCAGAGGTCTAAGATTTGGGCCGATGAATTCGCGGTACGCGGTACGGTTGTAGCTGAAAAAAACAGGCTGACGTCTGTTTGTCGGTTGATTTTTTCTTCCAGAGAAGCTTTGTTTAAAGTGAGACTTTTTTCGGTTGTCACAATGGTATACCGGGTGGTGGTTTCGCTCATATTTTTTCTTTTCACCCCTAATTATTTGATTCCCATTTTGACGAATATTTTGGGGTTGGTTCAACCACCAACTAGTATACCTTGGTAGTATGTTTCGAAATCTAGGTGAAGATGAACACTACAAGGGTATTTGTCATATGTCTCATAGCCTCACTGCAAGAAGATATGGGTGTTTCCTTAAATGGTGGTACCCCAAAATGGATGGTTTATAATAGAAAACCCTATTAAAATTGGTGATTTGGGGGTACCATCATTTTAGGAACCCCCCATAGACCAATGTCCAACTTCCAACAACTTCCAATCATTTTTTTGACGACGAGACGTCAATGTGGGATGCCTGGATGACTGGCTCGACGCCTTGTACAGAGGGAGACCAACGAACCCCGGCGTTTGTGTGTCGAGACGTTGGGTTTGTGAACAAAGCAACTTCACGACCTGCACGTGATGGAAGGTAAAGAACGATCGCTACACAATTCTTAGTCAGAATTAGTGGATACACCCCGGAAAACTAACATGGACCCCCAAAACTGATTGATGGTTTATAGATGTTTTTCGCTTTCCATGGGGCCTTTTTCAGGTTCCATATTGAATTCGGGGATGTATATTGATTAAGATAACACACTTTATTTGTTCTCTGTACAATGATTTGGACTCAACAGACTGAAACGACTACATATTTCAATTTGCATTTCTGGGGTTCCAATCAGAATTAGCGATTCATCAAATATCCTCCAACATAGATATGTAGCTGCAAACTGTACCATTCGATGTTGAGATGTCACAAACTGTACCATTCGAATGTCAAAGACGTGTGGTCTGAGTTTAAGATTGACCATGAGGGATATTTTCCAGTCAGATGTTGTTAGGTTACCTAACCCCAAAACCATGAAAAATAAAGGTTTTGGCCACCTAAAAACCAGGTTATTTACCATAAAAACCTCTAAACATGTAGGTTTTGGGGGCCCATGGTAGCTATCATGCCCCGTCAACCAACCGAACCGCCCCGAAAAAATTGTCCCTCAAACCCAAGGCCCGAAGTTTCGTTTCGAGTTTGCGGATCAGACAGGTCCAACTTTTCACAGACAAGTCTTGCAGATGTGTCCCCGAAAAACTTTTACAGATGGTATTTTAAGCCAGATCTAAATATTGGTGACTTTTCTCAAGGTGGGCTCCTACGATTGTTACAAATTGAGTTATAAATTATAACGCCTATAAATGGCCGAAAATAAATGGGTTTTCCTGGCGTTATAAAACACTACTTATAGGAGTTGTAAGCCACCTTGCAGGGTTCAGAGCCAAATCCACAACCCTGACAGATCTGTCACCGCAGCACTGGAGAACTTGGGGGAGAACGTGCCCAACAAACCCAATTGATAGCAGATCAACGGAGTCCTCATTAAGGGCCTTATGCCAGGCCTCAAAAGATCTCCAACCAAAAAAAGTGGTTGGGTTTTTGTGTGTCTCAAAAGTTTGAAAGCCTGAGACTATATTGTTAGGAAACAAACTGATATATATATATATATCTTAAATAGCTGTAAAACTTTTGCCACCTTCCAAAAAAAAATTGCCAACTTTGGGGTGTTTTTGTTTGTTTTTGGTTTTGGCATTCCGGGGAGATTTTTTTTGAGACACACAACTTCCACAAAAACCCAACATGTGCAGGGTCGAGGAAACGTAATCTTGGCCTCAGAGTTAGCCAAAATGATCAAAAAGTGACGTTGTCGGACGGCTTTTTGGCCGCGTCTTGTTTGGGGGGAGATACTGTTGATGGACGAAATCCTGCACCACCTGGGATGGTTAAACCCCTATAGATAATGGCAGAATCATCATCCTTGGTGGTGCAGGATTTTGTCCATCAACAGTATTTTGAGATCTGAGCTTTTTTTTTTCCAAATAGTTTTTTTTTTTTTTTTCGCAAGACGTTGTGGTCAAATTTGGTCGCAGTTTTGTTTTTATGGCTTGAAAAACCCCAACAAAATTCACTCATCTTGTCATGTTTTTAACACTTCGCATCTGTATCTCTGCAGCTGTGAAGATACCAGATACCCATGAGCTTTTTTCACAACTTGGATCAACTTGAAGAATGGTCACAACATCAAGATCTTGCAAGGTCACGCAGTATATATAACGCCATTAGGGTGACTGGCTGTGACTCGCACATGGTACACAAATGAGGGGAGTTCAACGTCCTGCCAATGATTTTTTTTTTGAAGCTCAGTTCAATGGAATCTCATCCCAAGAGCAATAACTTTCAACTTACCAAATGGCAGACATGGTGAGTTTCAACGAGGAAAAATCCGAAACCTCGGCTTTCAGAGAGCTTCTCAGGTACTTTTGGAGGATCCTGTATCATTTACCCCTCGCAAAAATTCTTCACCCAAAACGCCCCATCTTGTTAACAACTGGCACCTAAACAGAAAATTTCAGATTTTTCCGCAGCAGGAACTTGACAGCAACATGATGCATGTATCTAATCTAATCGAATCATCCATCAACCTTTTTTGCCGAATTGGAACCCAAAAACCAGTGGTGAACCAAAACTTTGGCCTTCTTGTGCATGAAGGCAGGCACGTTTTTTAGAGGATTGAGCTGCGCAAGTTTAGTCCCTAGGGACCAATCACCTTCTGAGAATGGTAATGGAACCTAAATACCTCGCTGAGGAGGTGATTATACACCCCAATCATCATCTGACAAGGTGATTGGATCCTTAGGGAGTAACATTTGAAAGAACTCAGTCGACCTTCACCAACACTTGGACTTGACCTGTTTCAGATTCGTGATATTTTCATTAGTCCAAAAAACCCATGGGAAAATAGGAATGAATTCACCCTGGTGAAAGAAAAAATCCCATTGAGGAAGCCTAGAGGCCTAGAGCTCCAATCCAAGTGTTGATGTGAAAATCTGAAAAATACCTACCAGCACCTTCCAGTTTGGGTGCCAATGAAACCCTAAGGGATGGTGAAGGGAGACACCCGTTAAACGGAACCATTTGGCACCCGAAATGGAAGGTCCAGGTACAGGTTTTTTCAGTCTTCCATGTGTTTTTTTTTGAATAAAATATACCGTTGCTAGGAAAAATTGAAGAACGAAAGAGTATCAGTTCATTATACCACAGGTCCCTTTTTGTTCGCAGGGAGTTCTCGTGGTGTTTTTTTTTGGGATTGTTTTCGGGGAGTGTCCAAATTGACAGCAAGCCTCACGTTGGGCGTATGACTGGTTGACTATAGGCATATTATCCAGACAATTAAAAAAGGGACCCCAAATGGTGGTTTGGGAAGTGAATCCTACCCAAGATGGCCGAAACATTCAGGTCAAGGAGTTATATATAATAACTTGCCCACATATGATCCATTTCTTGAGTCGTTGACCGTTGATGTCATCCCGAAGTCAGGCCTTCCGACGGTTTTGTCACGGAGATACACTGGAGGCACACCGGCCGGCCGTCAAATCGGCCCCAATAGCCGTGGATAGGGGGGGGAAGGTTGTGACCACGTACCACCCTACAACTTGACCTTTCAAAGGGTAGAAAACTTGACGTCTGGATGGTTTGAAATTTCACCTGAAGGTTTAGTTGCGAAGTTGGAAACTACAAATCTGTGACTCCTGAAAACCAAGTTGGTGTATATGTCTATAGTATATAGTACTTTTTTTTTTCCGTTCAGATGGAGTAGTAGGGATGGATGGGGGGTTGCATGCCATGGCTACGAGCCATTTAAGTATTTCCAGGGATTGAGAAATGTCCATCCAAATGCGTTCTCAATGAGCCTCCAATCAAACAAAAATGCTGATCTATGATGATTTGTGGACTCCCCCCAGAAATTTAACATAAGAACCTATAAATGTGTGATTTCCACAAGGAATTTGTTTGTTTTTTCAATGGGGCCCACCGTTTTTTCAGGCTGTTAATTTCAGGGAGGGTACCTTTTGTCTCTCACTTGGCGGTATGGGAGATCTTTAATCAAAAGTATACCAACCTGGAAATCCAGCCAGTAAAGCGAAGAGAAGAAATACCCAACAACCCCGGGGATTTTGCCAATTTTGGTACACTGCAGAAGTTTAACAGCCAGCTGAGACCGGCTGCCGCTGGCGTTGCGAAACTCGCCGCCCGCGATTCGCAACTCAGAGTTCAGATGCTTTTATTTTAAATGCATGTGCACATTGCTTGGCATTACAAATGATATTCTTCAGTTCTCCTCCACAAGGGTCAGATGATTTTTGCAAGGTTT